>CM052294.1:14492681-14562681 GCA_028455765.1 Lasioglossum oenotherae | reverse complement strand
TCAGAATATACGTATGTACGTAGAGTAAAGGTTAACGCTTCATATTGAAACATATTAATATACCAATTCGTTTGTTTAAATTCTGTGAATTAATTGTACTGTATTCGTTTGTAAATATGATTCGTGTTACTTCAAAATCGATGTGCAAAGTTAGTTTATGATAGAAAGTTAAAAATAATCAAGCAACTGATACCGTCTCCGTACTAATTGTAAAATTAAAATGGTTCGGTAATCTTAGTGTTAAATAATGTCTGCAGAAGATATTGAAAATTCCCGTGCATTAACACTCGTAAAAAGTAACGATGAACGCAGTCATTCGCTAAAGTAATCGCTAATAGTTCACCAGCCTTGAAACATCAGAGTCAGAGCTCTTCAAATGTTTTTCTTCTCGCTTGCAAAAAAAAACATAAGACAGAAACGTGACGCAGAACTTTGTCGAAATACCCGATCCAACGATCACATTTGACACTGTGAGCTTCACAAAATGCTACAGAAATTTAATCAAGTGCTAAACATTTAAGTATTGTATCAGGTATTATGTCAATTTCATATCCACCAAATTTAAAAAATCATAGAGAATGAAATTATTCTAGAACGGAGAAAATGTTTAATTTTCGAGTTAAAACAGCTCCGAGTGCAAAGGATTAATCTACAACTCTGACAAATAAGGCTCGCTGCATATTAAAAAAGGAAAGCACAGGTTATTGTAAGTTTCAGAAAATGCTGCACAAACTGACAAACTTTTGAAAAAAGAGACTTTTGATGTAAAGTTAGCCAGATTATTGGTCGCTTCAGGAATTTCGAAAGTTGTAAACTAATCCTGCGTTCGAAATGGTTTGAAATAATGGAGGAGAAAATCGTAGAGAATTGTGCTCCCCATTTTGTGTGGAGGGATAAATCCCGTTAGTCCCCGTGCCGGATGCAGCATCTGTTAATTTCCTGGGGCTCCTCCCATCAGTTTTGAGGAATTAGCGCGAGGATTTGCGGAGCCAGATTTTTTTTGCTCATAGGCGAGAAAGCGCCGTCCGAGGAGATACCATCGACAGGAAAGAAGAAACAGTAGCCGACAGGGAGAAGGGGAACCAACGCAAGACATCTCTTTTCGCGATGATACGAGCTGGGTCACTGTACATACTTAAACATTTGATTCTGTTTGTGGTGGTGTCGACATGTCAGTACCATTAACCCTTTGCACTCCGAATTATTTTTCAATTTTATTGCCAACAACTCCCTACTATTTGAAGCGTATTATTTCAAATTTACTTCAAAGGACAGTTCCGTGACTGCTACTTGTATTAAACAATTTTGTTTACTAATTATATTAAATATAGCTCTCAAAGTTTGTAGTAATTTATATTTGTGGAACTTACATTTGCTTTTAACTAAAAGCTAAGAAATTAGATCAATAAAGGAAGAACCAAGTGCATATAAAAACCCGTTTCCATTTACATGTTTCTTTCTCTGATGTCGAGCCACACTCGACGAAGGAGTGCAAAGGGTTAAGTATTTATTTTGACAAGTATCATCTGCCGATACCAAGCGCTTTATTTTTCAATACCATTCGATATTTCCATAGAAGTTTCGCGGATCGCTCCCATCGCTAGGCAGGGCCGGGTCCGCGCGCCGGAGGTGACGAGAAAATCGGAAACGTCGCCGCGAGAACGCCCTTCAAAATGGTCGTTACCGGGGCCCTGCTGATTATCTAAGGGCGGACGTCATTTCCGCGTGGGCGTATGCCTCCAGGGGACGAACTGGAGAATCAACGGGGTCCCCGGCAATCCCCTTTTTGCTATTTCAGGATCAGACTCGTCGATTGCCAGACTCTACAATTGGGGTAGATTTTTGAAATTCCAGGTGCTGCCTATTTCCTACGATCTTCCGGTGGAATTCCTCCATCGATCTGTTGCTCCCTATTCTCTGTTTCATTGGATGGAGTCGAATAACATTTCACCCGAGCGTCGGATCAATCGTCGATTCGATCAACTATTCATCGATGCTACCCGATTGGGGGGATTCTAATCGTAAAGCATCGTGAGCGCTGCTGCTACACCGTAGATTTTGAATTCGGTTGGAGGAAACTCAGCATCGA
The DNA here is from genome assembly GCA_028455765.1 of Lasioglossum oenotherae. NCBI lineage: Eukaryota > Metazoa > Arthropoda > Insecta > Hymenoptera > Halictidae > Lasioglossum > Lasioglossum oenotherae. The sequence continues at coordinate 14,560,592 of CM052294.1, read as the reverse complement.
ACTGTAATCGTAACAATTGCGAAAGCATTCAGCGTGAAGACATTCATGCGAAGATTTCGAGAACGTTAGTGTGTTTACGTAGTTTGAAATGATGAAATTATGTGCAATAAACAGTCTGGATATTATTCCCGATACCCTAATTATCTCATTAACTAAAGTTCAACCATTTAACTTTTAGTTTATACTTTATAATTTACGTTTATAAATGAAATATTTACCAGATATGGTCATTTCAGAAATACTCGGGTCTGATCGCATCTAATAATCTGACCTCGTGTAACAGATGTTTAAACATTCCTCTGGGTCCTTTCTCCCTACTAAATTTGAAAATATTCGCGAATGTCGATACCACACAAGTAGCATCTAGTTTGCAACGGTTATGATTTCCGGAAAATGTGAAAAATCGATGGTTATTTCGTTGAACGGTGCTCGACCGCCGTGCAGAAATCCGGGTCAACGTTCCTAAATAAAAGTAACTGGAACGGCATGCCGTTTACAATAGAAGAATAGTTGCGAGTAGCGAAAGTGGAACAATAAAAGCGCTTGATAATCACAGGTTCGCGGGGACGAAGCTGATGTGTGTGCAGCCGAAAGCCGATGTCTGCGGGCATCGGTAGTCGATCGCTACAACATATATTTTTTCTGTACACCCAGTCGGTCGATAGGCGCCCCTGAAGCGGGACCCAGAGGGTGCATCGGAATCGTAGAGGTCCGGGGGTAACAAACGCGAGTAAAATGGATAAAGGCTACACCTGGCCTCCGGATGGTCGACGGCGGCACGCGCTGCTCTCTCCCTCTCTCCGTTCTCTCTCTATCTCTCCCCCCCTCTCTCTCTCTCTCTCTCTCTTTCTCTCTCCGCAGATAGGTCTCGTCTCTCTGCCCTTCCCTCTCACCCTCTTACCGATCCCCATCCCCCCCGAATGTACACACCTGCCCCTCACCGACACGCATGCACGTCGTTACGACTGTGCGCAGCGAGGGTCGTAAATGCACACGGATTACTCCCGGCGATGCCAGTGGTATAAAGGATAGAAACAGAAAGTGGAACGAGCACAGGGAGAAAGGGAGAACCGGAGGAGACAAGGCAACGCACGGCTAGAACAGAGTTAACCCGCTGTCATGCCGTTCCGGCGACGCAACGCGTTATTTTCTAGGACGTAGATTCCCTCTGATGGGTCCTTTGACCGGTGAATAAACTTTGCGCCGAAGAAAGGATCCTCCAGGAGCTTAATAATGCTTGGGGTCGTTAGCGCGAGCTAACACCGACGTTTACTTGTTCAAACAAATTGTTCAAACAGAGGTTACACAGTAATAACAAAAGTGTACAAAAAGCTTTTCATTTAACCCCTTGCTGCATTATTTACTTCACAGTTGCAGTGATTAAGACGTCTTTATCCCCAAAAATATTGTAGAAAAGAAAATGTACATTTTTTGTGTGGCTACTAAAAGCGTCAAATTATAATAAAAGCGTAACATTCGTATTTGTTAGACTTTCTTCAAAATCTTCACGACGAGTGTGACTCGTTAAAGTACGACAAGGGGTTAATAAATAATTGGAATTATTTAAACTATTTTCATAAAATTGTATTTTTTTCTTCAACTGATCTTCACATGCTCTTTAAAATGGTATTAAGGGTCTTAGATGGAAAATTTACTATTTTGTTATTTTGTCCCGAAGCCCCTTACATAGGATCGAACGCTGTGCGACGCGTCATGAAACAGACACACGCGCAATAATGACAGTTTATGGTGGTGGTGCGCTAATTTAGAAAAAGAAATCGTGGCAGATTCATAAATTCGCGACACAATGGTTGGCTTTCCAGCAGCATCAGCGACACAGGAAAAGCCGTCGAGCGAGAGGGTGGCGGAGCAGAAGCCTAAAAGCCGGCTGCTGCACACGACGACACTGTTCCCGTAGCTGTTTCTGTAGCTCGCCGCTTCTGTTTGCAGCTTTCTCCACGCGAACTTTGCCATTTCAACGATGCACCCTTAATCCCTTTTCCGTTCCTGCGTCACCGAAGGAGTTGACGTCTACGCCCCTTTGAAACTTGCCTGGTTGTAACTTCGCCGTCCTACGATAAGGCGTTGCTTCCCGACCCGGCGTTCTCGAAATTGTCCAAGAAGAACTTGGTAGACTACGATTGAAAGGAGCGGCGCGGAAGAACGAAGAAAAAGACGGGGAGAATTACTTCGTTCGCGATGCCTCGTCGATTTAACGGGGTTGTTTCAACCCCCGAGTCAAAAGAATGGTAGCTACTGGGTTCGTTTAGAACCTGCTTCGGCAATACCTCCGAGCATAATAGCATTTTTTCCGATTGAACAAAGCGCGCAAGTTATTAGGCAATTTTTTGGTTACTACTCGTCGCTCTTGTAATGACAAGTTTATCGGTTATTCGTTACAATCTTTGGTACATGGAACTATCTAACTATGCATTTACGAGAAGAATCGGTAGAAGAAATTTAAAACTGTAGGAGGGTTAAAAGATTTAGAGGATATCGATGGATAATCTTCAACTCCTGAAAATCGTTTAAGAAAAAAATTTCTGAATGGTTCCGGCGTCTTACAATTGATGCAGACAATTTTTTTCACGAACATCCGCAGTCTAGTAATAAGATTTGTAATAATTTTTGTTGTTATCAATTCATTGACGCGAAGATTCTAGGACACGATTCTGTCAGAAGAATCTCTATTGAGATCAAGGAGATACGTGTCGGAAATGTTCCGACACGCAAAGACCAAAAAAATACGGTCGGAAAATGAGAAATTTTTACGACAATTTAGAAACATCTATGTAAGGATCTCTACAATTAAATCTACAGATAGTTCTTTCACATGTTTCCGTATGTTACGAGCTACAGTTGTATCCGGTACATTTCAAACGTCCCTGAAATATATTGTACAAAATTGTACAGTACAATCAGTGTCTTTCGATTCCTGCTCGGATCTGAACAAAACCAGAATCGAGGTCTACGACCCGAGAAGCTATTAAAACCGTCCTGTTTATAACTAACCCTCTGCGGTTCTTTGTCTAGCCAGACATAGGGATTGATTTCAGTGATTTCCGTTACGTTCATTAATGATTTCACAATTACATGGTAGGTAAGACTGGAATTAAGAGAGGCTGTAAGTGCCATTTTATCAGAAATTGGTTTTCCCGCAAAAAAAATGTAAATGTGCACGCCAATGCAATGAAATAAGGCTGGAAGTTCCCTGGCGATTGGTTACACATTGGATATTTACATTTTGCAGTTTACATGAATTTTATTAGGAATTTGCATTTGCCACTTACAGCCTTTTTTAATTCCAGTCTTCAATTGCAGTGTCTCTTAGCTGTTCTAAATAGATTAACCCTTTGCACTCCGAATTATTTTTTCGATTTTGTTGCCGACAACTCCCTACTATCTTAAGTGTTTATTTAAACTTTACTTGAAAAGACAGTTCCTCGAGACTGCTACTTATTTTAAACAATGTCGTTGAAACAAGTTGTTGTGCATTTTAAACTAAAAGATAAGATAATTAAATACATAAACGAAGAATTATTTTTTCCATTGTATTAATTTTTACATTCAGCTATTTATGAGTGAGAAATTTTCCATGAACATTGGTTTATTTGAATTTGAAATCGTATCGTATAACAATTTGGAAAATGCACGTATTCTTTGTCATCGAATGCAAGGAATTCTGAATATTTTTATTCGGACAAACAAAAATGACGAACTATATTCTCCCGCGTATGAACGATATACTTTAAAAACATGATCGAACAGTGATCAGTCATCATTTAAGCATGAACAATGGACGCTGATTTATTCACACTATAAAAGTCAAATATTGGTGAGTTTCCGTTGCTGAAATCTGTGACGAAATTGATTTCGCCGCGAAGAGTCAACTAATGCATACGCCGAGGCATATTCGATCACAGAAGAGATTGTATCAACAACCGTCGATGTGTGTGTGTGTGTGTGTGCAGTGTTCATAATTGACAGCAAACATGAAAAATCGGAGCGATCGCTTGACGCTGATAACTAAGAATTCAAAAGAATTTCTGTTTAAAGAAATTCTATTCCTTTCAAAATGGTGGAAAGAGCGACTTATTGTACAAATCAAAACAGTCTTCAATGGAAGAATAGAACTTGCAAGTTTGTGATGAAAGTCGATTGTCCTGATGAAAATTAAATTATGCAATTTATGAATGGATAATTTTAATGAAAATTGAAAAGAAAAGTATCAATCCCGAGCTTGTCCGCCATCCTGAAACAGACGTATCGAATTTAGGGTTGCCAACTTTTTCTGAGACAATCCGGAACAAATTGTCCAAAACTGAAATGAGGCACCACTAAATATTGCGATATCAGTCATGTAAAATAATTGTTACGTTATTGAATTATTTCATATCAAATAATTTGAGTATTGCATGAGTTTAATATGCATAAAATGAAAAAAATCGTATAGAATGGAAATATTCTAGATTAGAAGAAATGTTTAGTTTTCATGTTAAAACAGTTCCGAGTGCAACCGGTTAATTCCGGGACGACTGGCAGCCCTTATCGCATTGTTTTACACTTTGGTATAAAATGGTTCAGTTAGAAAAACATTGCCATTCTAATTTTAGTTCGAGATCTTTTCGGACAAGCGAACTTTAAAGATTCCAGTTTATCCCGGCACGATCGTTAAACGGTTAACGACTCGGTTCTTCGTTTTCGGCGGTCATATCGTGTCGAAACGTATTAGATCATCGTACGTATGCAACCTCGTATTTAAGCTCCGTCTAGGACCACCAAGCCGGAAGTGACGGAAGCTCCCGGCATAAATAGAGCAAGATAAATAATCCCTTTGTCGAAGGGCGAATTTAACGCATGTCGATACACGTGTACAATGAATGCGACAAAATTGGATTTCCGTGTCGGGGATGCGCCGTGAATGCGACATTGAATAAGCGATACGTAACCAGCCGCCAATCCTTCGACCGATCGATCTTGACAATTCAAATGCGAAGCTAAAATAAACTTTTTTTCTTCTGCTTCTCCAAATTTGTCTTTTTCTCGAAATATATTTTTAACATTTTGCAGCTAAAATGCGCTCGATGTACCGACAGAGGAAATTAAGGAACGTTCATGAATCAAACAATCGGATAGGTTCTTTATCGATAGACTGCGGACCTTTATGCAAAATAAAAATGTTCTGCATTGATTGTGGGAAGCAGGAGTGAAATAAATATTCATTTCATCCTTTAACGATTTTGTTACATTAACCACTCGAGTGGTGAGTCAGAGTCAGCACTAAAAATTGCAATTCCTTTATTCAAAATATTATTTATTTGAGTATAATTATAATTATAAAAAAGTTATTCTGTTTTAAAGGGTGTCCGGATACTTATTTTGCAGAGTGTATAATTTCGCCAAACGTACGTACAAGTCGACAGAGAAGAAATCACGAATTCTTGCGGGACGTAACGGCAGAAAAGCAGAGAAAGAGAGATAGAAGGTGAGGGGGCGAGAGGGTGAAAGAGATAAACAAAAAGAGAGCCGTGTGCGTGTGCGGGACACTTTATCGGTTAGGTGGATCTTTAATTATCTCCGTCAAAGTTCCGAAGTAAAAAGAAATCGTAAAGCCGGTGTCTAGGGCACGTGCCCTTCGCCCTATGACCATCTGCCCGTCTTATTCTTCCTTCCTGTCGTTTCACGTTCCTTTCTTCTCTGTTTCTGTATGTCGCGGCCACACCACCGGCGGCGGGCCAACGTGTCCGTGTGCCGAGCGCCGATCGATTGACGTCACGATATATACTACAGCATCTGCCGCGGAAAATGGTCATTAAAGGGCCCCTCACCTCATTAGGAACCGCTCTCTCGCGATAACGTCGCAACGACGTCGAAAACTCAGAGCTGTCGCGCACCGGCGAGACAGAGAAAGTGAGAGAGAGAGAGAGACGATCAGGTCGACGCCCAGCGTCGAAACTTTTAATAATGTGGTCCCCCGCCAATTACACACGGCCCCCGGTTGTTCCCGGACTGGTCCAGGACACAAACGCGTTCCGCCGCGGAACTTTGCGTGTCACGGGGAAAAGTCCGCGGATATAACTCGACAAACGAACCGGGGGAGGTATTACACGTGTAACTTCATCCGTGGTCCGGTCACGTTCCTGCGGACCACTCACTCTCACCTTCCTAAACTCGCCATTATCGTCGGCTTTCTTTCTGCAACCCTCGCCGAAATTAAACGGTAATGTCCCTGCAGCGGCGGGTTCTTGCACTTGCATTTTTGCGGGGATCAGCGCTTTCGCAGCCGTTTAGAACTCACGCTTCTTCTGAACTAACGTAACGCTGCGGTACACGAGTCCGAGACTCTGAATCCTCTCGGATTCTACCTATTTTTATTTCTATTTAATAAGGCCCCCGGGCAGTCGGACGGTTCCGAATTGCAAGACTGCAGTAGAGTTACTGTGTGTCCCTTGTCTACCCTTTTGGGGCGACGTTTTACCGGGGTAGTTTTATCTACCTCCTTGCACCGAATCGAGCTTTTTAAGCGCGCGGGCCATATGCTTACGACGCCGGTGTAAGAAGGGATGTCTCAGTTGAATTCTACCTAACCCAGATCTAAGTTGGACGAAATTCATGTCTCTGTTGATTATGTATGCGTTATTTTAGCCGCTGTACTGAGCACTAACTTCAAACACAGCTGCCATAGGTAAAAAATTGTCGCAGCAAGTTCATGGAGTACTCGGTCGAATCGGCAGAATTTCTGCTTCAATCTGACGTTCGGATCATGGTATTACAGTTAAAGGAAACATGGAAATTGTGTATTTTTTAAGCATATTTTCAGAATCACCTGGTACATCGAAATGTTAATGAAATTGAAAAAACAAAAGGAGTGCCTTGAAGAGAAAGAAACGCTGTTTCTATTGGTTTTTTGCACAAGATTCTACGATAATTTTTTCGCTTTCTGGAGCCAGTTAAAGTTAAAAAGCCCATATTTACTTGAACGTTGAATAACTCGAATAAAAAAAAATCGCACCATATTCAACAACCACACAATTTATACAGGAAAGATAGCCCTTCCAAATGATATTAACGCGATTTATCAAAAAAATTTGTTGCTCCCCGTGTGATGTTCCAAAGTTGCACAAAATTTTTGTTAACCCTCAATGTTGTCTTTATCTCGCTATAACTTTGTAAAAAACCAACATAGCAACAATTTGAAACAGATCATCTGAAACTAGAGGTTTCAGGCTCTCAAACCATTGTTTAACGATATCGATACGGCAATTTTTGACGGAGTTATGATCACGTAAAGTGGGACCAATTTTTCGGGTTCGCACAAGTGATCCGTTAGTTCTTTTGAGGAGTGTATATGTGTCTTAATGCAATTATGGTTTTTGAAAATTTTCAAAAAATGCTAGTATATAAGATATGACACAATTTAGTACGATTTTAATTTATTTCAGATCTAAAAAGGCTACTGCCACGGAAAATAAGATTCTATTTTATTCCGCCTTCTTAAAATTCGTCTACAAAAATTGAAAATTTCACAAACATCCGCAGCCTAATGATTATACTTTCCTCCGTTTTCTTATTTACGCGGATGACAAGGAAAAAACAAACAATGATTTTTCTCTCTTTACATGGATGTGTTTTCATGATTCTCACTGTCCATAGAAACACGAAACCATTACAAAGCCATTGTATCACGAGTTCGAATAAAATATCGCAGAAGCTCTGCCCAGCAAAAAATCAGGGAATTCAAAGTCGTAAGTTATATTGAGTGAGATATGCAATTGCAAGAGTACCGAGAGAACGTTTGATGGAAGAAAAGAGGATCGCTAACTAGCTAATTAGACTATTCGTCATACAATGATAATAAGATAATTGTTCGCCGTGACTCGAAATGAAAACAACGAGTCCGCTCACCGCTAAAAATAATAGGATTGCCGTTCCTGGAGATCACAGAAATAGCAGTGAAGTAAAGCGAGACCTTTCTTCAATGATTTCACAAGTATACGTGAAATGATTCTTGAGACAATATACACGGCATCGGAAAACGATGAACTCGAACGACGAATTGTTCGTTTTGTGTTCGTTGAAACTAATCGAGCTTCCTCGTTCGCGTTTCAAGCGCGCTCCAAAGGTACTCGAGCTGGCGTCACGATAACTTTTGTAATTAGGGATGAACGAGTTTCGAGACGAAGTAGAAAAGCGAAGCAGACCTGGCGTCCCATCGTGACACGATCCTCAATGGATCAAAGTGCATGCACGGACTACAGTAATGTCGCGCAGTATGACGCAACAACCTCGTTGCATCTCCATCGGCCTATCTATTGACTCGTTCGACAAGTTTTCCTGCATTTTCACTTTCCCCGTCGAACATTAACCCTTTGCACTCGGAGCTATTTTAAAGTAACTCGTCTTAAAAGTAACTGGTACATATTCCCTTATAAAAATGACGAGATTGATTTTATTTACACATTGTGCGGCTCCTATTATAATACGTGCTCTATTAAAGATATTTATACAATTCTTATAAAATCACTTTTATTATTTAAATAATGATAAAATAATAAATCTGGAACCGGTCATTTTTTTGACCGGTGGTGGTAGGTTTAGTATAAAATTGGAAATTTAACATTTCTTCCGACCCAGAATAATTCCATTCTATATGACTTTTTTCCTTTTATGAATATGAAATTGATATAACACCTCACAGAATACTTAAATGTTTAGTAATTTATTAGATAGCAATATATTTAATAATCCAAACAATACAGTCAAACCTGTTTTTTTTGCGGTAGATAGGGACCGCAGAAAAAAAACCGCACAAAAGAACATATTGACAAACTTCATAAATAGCTATAATTTTTCACAAGATATTAAAGAAAATTTCTTTTTATGCGGCGAAGGGGGACCGCATTTGCAGATTTTCAGAAAATGCTGCACAAACTGGCAAGATATATTGTTTACACATTAATCAAATACTTAATTTAAGAATCGCATGAAGTATTATATCAATTTCATATTCGCACAAGGAAAGAAATTAATACAGAATGAAATTATTCTAAGTCGGAAGCAATGTTTAATTTTCGAATTAAAATAGCTCCGAGTGAAAAGGGTTAAAATAATAAACGACGTTCGGATAAAATAGTATTTCAAATAAAATCGCATAACAAAGTTCATTGATGAATGACATACTATCTGACAAGATCAAAAGTTAAAAATTGAAAGGTCTGTATATATGCATTTCATATGGCAGTAAATGTACAAATAATTCTTTATAAAGCCACACTTATATTACCACGAAAGTGATGAAATACGAGAGTCTACTGTAAAATCTATTCATTAATACTGAAGAAAAATATTTAAAAAACGAAGCTGAACTATTCCCAGTATTTCTGAGATAAAGTAGTAGTTCAAATACCATTTTAAAAATTTCTTATATCAAATACAATATTTTGCTTTCAAAGTTTGTTTGAGATAAAACGAAGATAAGATAATACTTGTATAGCATAGAACAGTATTTTACCCCACCTTGCTCTGCCTTTTTGTCTGCGTATGCATGGTTTGGTCAATCGTGTACGTGTACGCTAAAGAATAAACTTTCGTACAAATTAATAAATGAATAAAAAAAGAAAAGAGCACGTAATCTTCATAATGTAATTCAAACTGCGTTTCTAGTCTGCCAAAGACAGTGTTACATTAAAAAATATAGAAACAATGATGGAAGTTATGAATAAACTAGTCCTCTTGAAAATTACTTGGGAAATACGTACACCAGGAATTTTACAGAAAAAGATTACATCAAATGACAGGACATAAATATTCGATGACAGTAATTCGTATTTCGATCAGGATAACAATGACATGAATCAAACAATGTCATAAACCTCGAAAGAAGTTTGTAGCACGGATCGATACCATGACATTGACAAATTCTCTCCTTCCGTATCCCAGAGTTGTTCTAATAACCGCGATAGCTGATACACCCATTTTTCAAGTGTGGCCTAAACCAAATCACGAAATTACCTGAACATAAATCGAAATCACAAATGCCCGTTCTAACACCCTAATCCGGGTTTATTGGACCCTCCCCCCTCCCTCGTGGTTTCACTGCAATGACGCGCGTGCACGTGCACGTGGTCTGCGTGTATGCGAATGTGTGTGCGTGTGCACGTTTCACGTATTGAAAGCTGAAGCGAGGCAGGCCAGCGGACCAGGATGAAAAAGCGCAGGACGACAATCGGAAAATTGTGCCATCTGGTCGAAGGCTGCGTTCACACCGAACAATGTCTGCATTATCTGTTCCTCCGCAGCGGCAGAAGAGGCATGACGCGGCAAATGCGCGCCACACCGCAAGAATCGACTAGTCATTGGATGACTGCGCAGCGGCTCGCGGCGCATCGAGTACGACCGATTTACCGGGAAAAGTTCGCGCACGATTTTCCTTGTGCGCTCGCAAATCACCGGCTCCACTGACGCGCGAAACTTTTCAGCCGCGATTGGGTCTCGGCCTAAATCGAAACGATTAGCGGCCAGACTTTTCCCACAAACAAAAGATTTCGAAAACTCGCCGAACATGCGACAACCACACTCTCGTGTCCCAGTACCGCGGATCAATACCGGGTCGCAGTCAATTTTTTCCTTCGGGAACGTCCTTCTGATTTTTCATCTATTTCAACGCGCCAGAAGGAAAATGTGAACGGCAAATGTTCATTCTTTTTATTACGCGCGCAACACTGGCGTACCAATTTTGTGCTTCGCAGTGTCAACCCTTTGGGGACGCCAAGCTGGTCGTAACAGACTTTTGCATTCAAACTCGAAAATTGCAACGAAATAATTCAATCGCTTGATTAATTGATCGTTTTTAAAAATTTTTAACACTTCGATTCGCAGTCTGCGCCTGTTCATGTAGAATATTTTCAGTCTTCATGGTTTTTTAAATTTGGGGGATAAGAAATTGATATAATACCTCATACAATACTTAAATGTTTAGCAATTTATTAAATTTCTGCAGCATTTGGTGAAGCTTACAGTGTTAATTGTGATCGTTAGATTGCATACTTCTGTGCAAATATTGATATGTGCTTACTTGTTTGTAAATGCAGCAAGCCTTGTTTCTCAAAGTTTCAGATTAACCCTTTGCACTCGGAGCTGTTTTAACACGAAAATTAAACATTTCCTCCGACCTAGAATAATTCCATTGTATATGATTTTTTTTATTTTATGGATATGAAATTGATATACTATACTATTTTACATTATTTTATGAAGCTGAGACTGATACACTGATGTGTTTAAATCTTTTTAATACGTCCACTGCTTTATGTTGAAACTACCCAGGTTTGTCATAAATGCATAAAATCCACAGTCTGTTGATTAGATACCAACATGTTTAATAATGTAAAGTTAATAATGTAGTCGTGACTCTGAGTAACCCCTCGACTGCTGAGGGTTAGTCTTCTATAACGTTTTGTACTTGTTTATCATTTGCATTTTTCACATCTTGTTCCATGTTATGGCATTTTATTTATTGCCGTACCATCTCGTTGTAATAAATAATGAATTTCTTCGTTGCGATTTTTTATGGTTTTACAGGCAATTTATACAGATATTTTCCAGTGTAGTTTCACATTGCAGACATTTTGTTCAGATTTATTCACTTATATTTTTTATTTACCTAGAATAATTCCATTCTGTATGATTGTCTTCTTTTTATTGATATGAAATTGATATAATACCTCATACAGTACTTAAATGTTTAGTAATTGATTAGATACCAACATATTTAAACTGTGACATATTTCACAAAGAATTAAAATTATTAAATTTATTACTTTTATTTATAGAAAATTTTTATATATTCATTTAAGTTTTTAATCTTTTACACAGTCGAAGTTTTTTTTACATTTTGCACTGAAAACGTGCAGGGGGGGAGGGGTGATAGCACCCCAGTACAGAATTAACATTAGAATATAATTATATAGAATGAATGTTAAAATAACTTCCAGCTCAAAGAGTCAATTATACCCCAATATTTATGATAAATTTCGAGTTTTCAGTGTTTGTTTCATTAATCCCTTGTCTTATGATTTAATTCCAACGCTTCAGATTGAAACATGTTAATATATCATTTGGACTGGAACACTCATAAAAAGTAGCCATATAAACACTCATAAAAAGTAACGATGAACGCATTCATTCGCTAAAATAATCGCTAATAAGTCACCAATCCTGAATCATCAAAGTCGGAACTCTTCAAATGCTTTCTTCCCACTTGCAAAAAAAGAAAACACATACGACAGAAAAGTGACGCAGAACTTTGTGGAAATACCCGAATTCGTTGAATCGTTTCTCGCGCACGATTCGGTCCGCTTTGGCCGTGCAATATCGTCGTCGGCGACGACACCATCGTCTAGACTTGTTGCAGACGTGACCTAAGATCCGAATTAATTTTAGCAGTATTTTGTTTCGTCTGTGTCGTGTTATACAGTGAAACGAACACATCGGCTCGTCCGGAACCCGCCGCGCCGGTACTTCAGAATATTTCGCACGTGCATGACGCGCCGCGACTTTCGCAGAAGTACATCACGTTGCTAAAACTATCGCGGGAACTAGTTTCCGTGAACTGCGGCGATTTTCTCGCGAGCGAGAACGGCGGACGCGATCAATCAGAAAAAGAATGCGATTCTGTGCGGAAATTTACTACCCGGAAATCAATAATTATTTAAGAAAATTATTCATAATTACATGTTAGCAGAAGGTGGAAATAAGTTGAACCAGTCATTTGTGGAACGCTGTGGATACATACCGATCTTTTTGTTTTTTGTTTCTTTTGCGGAGAAATTAGTTTTCATTCACTTTCTTAAATCAAATTATAAATCAATATTCGTGTTAAGAGTTATTTCATTACGGACAACGTTTATCAACGTTGACAACAACGAAATACTATTTCATTTAATGCTTAAATTAAACTATTCGAACTAACGACGAAGTTGACGAGACTCATTAAAAGATAGCATGTTCGAAAAGTGTATTCTGTTTGAAGCAAACAAAGTGAATCAGTAATTATTTTCAATTGTTTACACAGAAAATAAACGTCTTATGTTATCGATAGTATTTTCAGTCATTTATAAACAATATTAATGTCTTATATTGTCGCTAAAAGTACATGGCACTATAAAAAGTTAATGGATAAAAACCTCTTATTTGCAACACTATTATTTGCAATATCATTATTCTAAATACTATTGTGTGAAATATTACTATTTGGTGAAATTTCGTGACTATTTTATATTACTTTATGAAGAGAACAAGAATGTATCTATCCGAATTAGCCATTTTTAAAATAATTTTATCGAGAAATTTTACCAAGAAATAAATTTATCGAATAACTCCTAACGAAAGCATCTTTACAATCTGAACGACCGTAAATTAAAGAAATTAGAACTCGCCATTTTAAAGGATCCCGTAAACGTAAAAAAGTAAAGTTTTGTACATCATTGTATTTTGTGTATTTACGTAAATGATGTAAATTAGTTTTCGCATTACAATATGCAATCCGGTATTATTAAAATTTCGAGCACGTTGAAATTTACGAAATTCGTTCAGCAGCGAATATAATATATTCTTCAAGTGTTAATTTACTACCGCTAATTTATAAATAGTGCCATCAAGTTGCCAGTAATATTTCTCGCTTAATTGGATATAAAGCGTGATCAAAGTTAAATAATTCATATCAACCTAACAATTACACGAATGGTGACAAAAGCCAACGGAGGATATCGTTAAAGTGAACTAGGTCTATGTTTGATGCAACAAAGATTATTTAGTCAGCAAAATGAAGGAAATACTTTGCGAAGTGATTTGCGAAATGCTTTGAAAAATGAAAAGATTGATTTTATTTAGACTTTGTGCGGCTCGTATCATAATACGTGCTCTACTAAAGATATTTATACAATCAATTCTTATGAATTCTTATGAACTGGTCATTTTAACCGGTGGTGGTAGGTGTAGTGTTAAAGCTTCACGTTTCCGTGGTAGGCGCAATCGTATCCGTTGTGAAGAGGTGAAGCCCGAGGCCCATGTAATTTGTAACAAAATTCCGAAAAATGAATGCAGCGTTTCAACATTCTGCTGGACGTGCTGAAGAGGTTTCGGAAAGAATATGCGTTTCAAAACTGACGGATTAATTACAGTATCGCGAAAGCAACATTGCTAGTGATGGCATAACGTTCCGATTGGGCCTGAAATCCCACGAGCGTGTTGTCCCCGGTAGCGAGTAATCGGAAACCGCGCGAGACCGTGCGTGGTTGCGAAACACGCCTTTAATTACATGGTCTGGGTGCTCTTGGCACCTGCAAAAAGGCGGAGCGCGGTCCATGCTGGAAATCCTTTCGCTTTGCTTGATCCAATAACGGCCAATTACAATTACCGATCCAGTTTTCATCGATATTTTCCAACACCTCGACTCGATACTTACACGAAACTAATTGAAAATTTATATGTATAGTGGCATATTGCCAAAGATAGAATGATGAAAAGAAGTCGATGCAGTAAGGCAATGATAGTGAAAATGTGCAATCAAGGGAAGAAACTATTAGGTTGGTTGCCAACGTTAATTATTAACCAAAATTAAACAAACGCAATTTTGTACCCAATGTATTCTATGTACAAATTTCAAGTTTCTTGATTGTATTGCGGTAAAAACAAGGTATTATGGTCATTCACGTTTTTCAATTACAAGATATTGATTTTGTTGTTCTTTTTACCGTCAACGACTAGTACGTTAATTAATCACCACATTTTTTAGCGTGGACAATAACGAAACTTTAAAAGATATGTTTTACGGACAACTCGTATTAATTATATGTATGATATATGCGTTCTGAAAATTTCATTGAAATTGGTTAATTGGTTTACGAGTTATAAACGATCAAAACTGGTAAAAATTGCAATTTTTCAAGATTTTCTGCCTTTTTTTACCACTTTTGATCGTTTAACTCTTAAACCAATTAACCAATTTCAATGAAATTTTCAGAGCGTATAAAATTTATACGAGTTGACCAAACACATCTTTTAAATTTTCGTTATTGGCTCAGCTAAAAAATTCGTAAAAATCAATTTTTACTATTGTTTTTCACAATTCCGGTCCTATCATTTACTAAACTAATTCTTCTAGCTTTACAGGGAAATTGAAGTCGTTTGGTCCATTAAAAAAAAAAATTATTCTGATTTAAAGTGTGTGTGATCGGTTTTGCTCCTAACTGTATACATAATTAAAATTAAAATTTATTCTCAATGAAATATTAATACTATTCCTCCACTAATGTCTAAAAAAAAAGCTTTCTATAAAGCCATTTTTACTCGTTGAGAATTTTTAAAAATTTTTTCTTCAGGCAAGCTTCCTCATTTTTTTATTACTTATTGTTTCTATCGCATCAAATAAGTTACTGTTATCACTTTATAAAATAATGTTATTCCTTAGTATTATTCCTTCAATTTTGAACTTTACCCATAAATTAAATTCTAATACAATAAAAACTTCCTATCAAGTCAATTTAGGAGAGACTAAATGATATAATAATGAAACGGTTGATAGGAGACGAAGTATGCAAATAAATGAAATGTTCCAACGGAAAGGATGATAATATTTCTGGAGCGACGAGAAATGCTAAGAACTGAGGGAAAGTAGCTCGATCGATTCGCGTGGAGCGGCAATTACTTAATATCAAGTAGAGATTTCCTAGAGCGATACGGCCGTTACATTTGTATGCGGTTAATACATTCTGACTTCGATAAAAATGACTACCGGACGTTGTACACGGCGCGGACCATGATTCTTGCCGGTCTCAGCTGGGCGTCTTACGGCTCGGCTGGTAAGAATCATTCGCGTATGCTGTACACGGCACATTTAAATGACTATCGCATCCTTTCTCCAGGGAAGAGATCGCACGGGTTGATTCGAGCCCCGGGAACTATGTTTCTCGCGGTGAGATCAAGATCAAGTTGAATCGGAGCGGGACAAGAAACACACCGCGTACCGATACTCTTTTCCTTTCTTTCGTTCCGACTCGCATGTCGCTCACACGCGCCTCGCCGTGCATAAATCAGCTGTGTCAATTAGGTGGCTCGAAGTCGTTGCAAAATCGCGACACGCCGGTGACAAACGTTTGCTCCGTCTACTGTGTAAACCCCGTTGTAACCGTCGCGAAACGTATAGTCCGATTGGAAAAAAGTAAATCAACATCGACGGCTGACTAAGGAAATTCTATTTTGACAGCGCCGCGGCATCTCTGGGACCGATCTTGACCTGTTCATCTATTAACTCGTATGTATGTATATTCGACTGCCGATTCCCACGATTCTCATATGCTCGTGCACTGAAAAAACCGTTTCGTTTCACTACCTTGCAATATCTGATTTCGTTCCAATTTAAAACCGATTGCATGGAAAATTGTCCAACGAACAGTTACAAGATCGGTTCTCCTTCAAATGTAACTCGAATTAAATTATTTTTATTCGTGAACATTGAAATCGCTCTACCTCCTAAAGCATACGAACCATTCACAGGAGAAATCGATTAACCTTCCCAGCATTTCGAGATTCTGTCGTCAAAGCACTTTATCAATTCTTACTCCTTTTTTACATTTATATAAATTGCCTTAATGAATAGGTTTAACCCCCTCCGTGTTTTTCTCAACTACAGGGTGTCTCAGCTGAAGGAGGCCACCTAAATATCTCTTTTAATTTGAATGGCACAAAAAATATTTATGGCGTAATTTAAATGGTATCGAAGGAGGAATATCATAGAAGAGCAATCTCTTTTTTCCGGTTATTTTGTCATAGTTTTTGCAAGGTCATCGTTATTTTTTTATAGGGAAAACTTATTTTTTTTATTCATCTTATAGCGGCTGAAAAAAATGCATTTCAATATGCTTAAGTCATTAACAAGATGGAATAAAAAAAGAAATGTTATCCCGATAAAAAATAACGATGACCTTGCAAAAGCTATGAAAAAATAACCGGATAAAAAAATTGTTCTTCTATGATATTCCACCTATTAAAAATAAAGGAGATATTTAGGTGGCCTCCTTCAGCTGAGACACCCTGTATAATCTACATTACGGGAATGCATTTTTGAAAGGCTAATAATTTACGATAATCTTGAATTTTATTTATGACTGCACAACGGATCTTTATGCATTTATGAAGACATTGGTTGGGTGAAATATAAGACAGTAAAGGACTAAAAAATTTTAAGAATATCGTAATGCTGTTTTTAATGCAACATAATCATTAAAGGGTGAAATCAATTTTTATTTTATTCCCGCTTCTCACGATCAATGCAGAACATTTTTATTTTGCATAAAGATCCGCAGTCTATTTATGACTCTCACTTTCATTGCTCAGAAGACCTCTGAATTTCATAATTGTTATCGCAGATTCACTGTTTCAGTCAGTTATGTACGAGTTGAAGTGAAGCGACCATCAACAAGATTGTGAAAATACCAAATTCTTGAACGAAAAATAAAATATCTTCAGTGATCCAGTTGTGAGTATTTATATTTCGTTAATAATTCTACTTCGTTCAATAAAAATAGATAAGTTAATGAATCTTCGTTTCGTTTCATTCATATATGTCAAGAAAGACGCACTAAAAATATGTGTACAAGAAAACTTGAATTTCTAATGTTTGATAAACAGAAATATTACATTAATTTCAAAGTGTGCTATCTTTTCGTCCCGGAGTGTATTCCGAACGGTGGATTTCCGTGGGGCTCGCGAGTGCGAAAGTTCTGGTAAACAGTGTACATATAAACCCGAAACGCAACTTTCATACGAATTTCCGAACGTTATTACCGGGCGGAGCCAGATACGGAGGTGCATCGAGTGATTCCTTAATTATACGAGCACGAGGAATTAAATTGATTCGCGAACGAAATGCATCGAGTAAATTGAATAGACCTCTTTCGCTGCATGGTCTATTTCACCGCGACTCATAGGTGCACCTATGTTCGTTCCAAAGTTCGCTCATCCGAGACCAGACCGAGCGAGAGCGAGTGAGAGAAATAGAGATAGAGATAGAGAGAGAGAAAGAGAGAGAGAGAGAGAGAGAGAGAGAGAGAATGAGAGGGATCGCAGCGAGAAGCATGAAAGAGAGGGACAAGAGGTGGAGAAAGAGAGGGAAATCGTAAAGAATATAGGAGAAGGAAAGGGAAGAAGGAAGGGAACGAGAAAGGAGAGAGAAGCGAATGACGTTGACCTCAAACGAGGCGCCTGCCAGTTGGATGGACGGTGCAGGAAGGGAGGACGCGACGCCGCGCGCCGCGACGCTGACGCACCGTGTATATTTGGCTAAGGTCCGCCACGTCCGATCGTAGTAGTTTCTTTCCGTGCTAGGTAATCTCGAATGACTACTATCACGCAGACGAGCTATAAGATAGACCTAATCCTGTGACGTATTCTCGTGTCACTGTCGATGGGGGGCCCCTAAAAGCCCCCATACCGTTTTAGTGCTGCGCACAATTTTGCTGGCTGCTACGTATTTAGACGCATTTACCAGCATCCTGGTACACTTTCATTGTATCGCGGGAACCTAGCATAATTGGACTGAGACGCATGCATTATTTACGTTGCTACAATGGTATCGATATTGCTGTGGAATTGTAGTCTCTCCGTGTACTATCTCTTCTCCTTCTTGCCCTTTCTTGAGACGTTCTCTGGATAGACGTGTTAACCCCTCAAGCCGGTTCGACGTTACACGTACATCCGCATGACCGCATTGTCTGCTAATTTGTTGTTTGATACTTGTCTTCGTTGTTTGATCTGTTACATTGTCTGATAATTGCTAAATTATCAAATTACGATTAGCCCTTCGACTGCGGAACTGTCTATCTTAAAGCCGTCGTAATTTTGCGTCGCGATATTCGCATGGCAACCATCGTGTGCCTAGCTACAATAATTAATTTAGTGTCTGGAAAAAGAGCCTATGCCAGGTCTTCTAAATTTTATATTTTTGAACATTTAATAAAATAAACCGTAAAGAAAGTCTTTCAGTTTTCCGTCTTTTCCTAATGGAAGAAGAGCCCGCGTTATTTTCAGCTGGTTTTTATTATTGCAATTCACGTTCCAGTTGAAAATGACGCTACTATAAAATTTAACAAACCTGACATAGGCCCTTCTTCTAGGCAGCCATTCAATTAACATAGTATTAATGCAGTGAACGTCAGATTTGTATTCTTAAGAACGAAATAGCATCGAAACGTTTCTAGACGTTTCAAACTCTGTCATTTTACTTCGACGAAGGAGTTAATGTTTCTTTGTACTTATATTATTAGTATTCTTGGGCGTATGCAAAGTTGACGATGAGTGTTTTCGCCAATAAAACACATTGATATTTCCTTTCGTTGAAAGGTTTTCTTTCGTGCGAATTTGATTCTCATAACAAGACAGTCCAGCGCAGACTTGGCAATGCAATGGCAGTTGGGTAATTGGACTTGGGTGCGACTAAGTATAATTCCCGAATTTGCTATTCTCATGATGTAGAGGTCATTAAAGTTGCAGGCTTTTTGAAGCGGCGGTCCACGGATCCCGTGGGACACGAAAACCCGTAAGATGAGTGGTCCATCCTATTTCTTGTCTGTGCTACTATTCTCGCTATCGTCCCCGTCACAACGACGGGAATGTTTTTGGGCCGAGTCTCTCGCAGCTTTCATTTTCTGATGGAATAATACTGAACTCGAACGACAGAATTCGTTCTTTACCGAGCAGGCAACCTTCATTCGATGTTTACGTGTTCAAACAGAAAAAGGAGGATATTCCTCGTTAAACATATCGGGAAAATGTGTTCCAGAAGATTGTATCAAGAGAACGAAAAGTAGATAATAATTTGGACCTGTCAAGATGACGAATTCCATATTTTCTAATGTACAATTGAAGAGCTGGATGGATAAAGGTGTCCAGCAACAAATTGTTTGTTTTCTGTAAAAGAGTTTTTAGCGAGGACAACATATTTTGTTAAAAATTCTTGTACAGAAAACAAACTTGACACCTTTATCCATTCACCCCTTCAATTATTAACACTGCATTTGCGGAGGTCTAGAAATAACTATATCACATTATTTTATAAACAACAAGAATGTGTCTATCCAAATTTTTTGTCATTTTTCCAATAGCATATACCCCCAGAAATAAATTTGATAAATAATTCCTCAGGGAAGTATCTTTATAAACCTAGCGTTTAGATTGTAAAGATGCGTTCGTGGAGAATCACTAAACGAGGAGCAATACTAATAAGTCCAGATTATTATAACATCCGCAACACTTTACAACCCTATCATGATCCTGCGCAAAGAGATCGACGATCGTTAATTAGCCAGTTGACACAGAATCCCTAAAGAACATTGAAAACTCTAAAGAGCGAGTGGTTAATTTGTATCTAAACGGTTGAAAGTTTCCGATCGCCTAAATCAGCAGGCCTCTAGTCAGAAGCAAGGCAGCGAATTGTTTTGCGGCTGGCAGGGCCACAATTCTAACGGATGCAATTTTCTTCTGGTATCAGCGAATGAATCCGGCGGGGCCGGCGCTGAACAAAGTGAAGCGAATGTAAAACGCGGACGGAGGAAAAACGGTCGGCGAGAGAGAGAGAGAGAGAGAGAGAGAGAGAGAGAGATGTCTCGAGCCGAAAGTTTGGGGTGGCTAGGCGAGCCGAAGAAGTCGAGGGGTTGGTAAGCAACGCGAGATCCGTTGTACCCAGAAGAAACACCGACCGTCGACTACCGGGCGCGGCGCTTCGAGAATTTATGGACGGGTCCCATTCGGCGCATCCGGCCGGTGTTGTCTTAGAAAAAGTCGGACCCGCACGAGAGGACTTCGGCATTACATTGTACCGGAGCGAAGCCACGAGTCGCCGATACACCGAAAACAGATTTCCTTTTTCTCCGTATGGAAATGAAGCCGGCGTGTCTCTCCCGGTTCTTTTCGTTGGCCGAACTTTATTCGATGTCTGGCTTACGACGTGCACGTCATATTTCCCCTCCCGCCTCGCCTCGCCTATCCGACCGACGCCGCGGTTCAACGTTTCAACGATTTTTCCTACTTTTTCCCTTAAACATCATCTGGCCCTCCCTCCACCCCCTTCCTTTCATTTCCCGGAGACGTCGAGTGTTCTTCAAAGGACGAAACCGCTGCCACCCTCTTCTCCACCCCCACCCCGGCCCGTATATCGCACGGAAATTCGTTCTGTCTCGTGTTTGGATAATATTCCAGATGAAAGTGGAAATTCGAAAATCATTCCGGGTGTACCGCAAATATCTGAGCTGAATATCACTTGCAGAGACACTGGGGAAGTTGCTACGATGCGCCGCCGCAGGGAAGCCCCGACCCGATCGTTAAGAATCAATTTTTCAATCCCTCGAAACGTCTATTATTCACCACAGATTTCGTTTGTAGGAGCTTACCAGTTATTTACCAGGAGTTTACCGGTTATACAATTTTAAAATACTCGCGGAACCGAAAACCGCTATCAACTAGGGTTGCCAACTTCTTCTCAGACAATTCCGGGGCAAAGTGCCCAAAACTAAAATGTATATGTAATTTCACAACATTCTCCACTGAGAAACCACTCTTAACATAACATACTTAGTTTTCCGAGAAAATAAAAAGCAACTTTAACGGCAATTTTCTTTATTGTAAGCAATTTTGCGGCTGGTTTCTTTTACAAATGTCCGCCGATCCAGCGGTGTAGATTCACCACTATTATAGTTCAATTATTAGTAATTATAGTTCATACAATCCTCATTGCCTACTTGTTCGAGTGAATTCCAAATTGAATAAAAAAAGAGTTGCTAGTCTATCATCATTCGATCAAAAGTTACTATGCGTCATTGTGACTCGTAGACATATCGGTTAGTTGTCCGACGCTATGTATAAGTATTTTTATGTAAGGATCGCAAGACGATGAACGAATTGTCGTCTCTTGCATGCATCGACGCTTTACGTCTGTTTCGGTTCGCTTGTACGGCCACACTCTTCAATTTTTCCGTATACATGCAAACAGAGGCGATATCGCGAACCAAGATAACCGCAACGAGACGCGAATCTCGCGGGGAAAGAATGTCGAAGATATTTAGGATAACACTCACCGTGAGAGTTCTGTGTCCGGTGTCACGTATGGCCGTAGCTTGCACAGTTCTTCGTCTACTGCAACTTTGTTGCCACTTCCTCCGATATTGCATACAGCATCCGTTCCAGATTGGTCGGGACGGAGATTGTAATCGACATCAATACCGTCGTCGTACATATCATCGACGTCCATTACTGCGCATACGAGAACAGATTTTTTCATTCATTCAATCCGCTTATCACGATTCGGAAATCGTCAATCTTATGAATACATCACAAATACAGTCGGGAACAGTATTAAATGGACACTCTTAAAAATCGCATAACTTAACACTAGGTTTTCAGGACCCGTCATTTTGACGGATTTCAGGCTTTATAAGCAAAATTACAAAAACCGTAATTATTAAATCTTTTTCAATTCATGCTCACAATTATTGGTGTAATGAGTAGGGATGTGCGAGAACCCGAAATATCGGGTCGGGTTGGGAACACGAAATTTTTTCGGGATCGGCACGGGTACCCAAAAATTTCCAGATTCTCGAATTTACCGGGATTCTCAAAATAAAAAATTTTTCAAGTTCACCAATGTTTATTCTATTAACAACTCTTTATGCTATGCATATATGGATTCTTAAAGAGAAAAGAAAGACAAATTCAACGATATATCACGTTTATTTATGTCAAGATTTTAAAAATTCAAAATTTTCAAATTTGCTGCGCATCCTTTTACCATGATCCAGTCGGCCCCAAATTTTTTCCAGATCATTTTCTCAGCATTTATCACAATTCTGCGATACAGGGCCAAAAAAATTTCATGGTCGAAACATAGGTCCACCCTCGTCTACATTTCTGTCTAGTACTGCATGAGCATGGGGTTGTAGCCATGAACAGAAACAGCAGATACAGATGACAAGTTCGTAAGGTTTCAGCGAACAATTGAAAAATAAACGGAAGCTTGATTATTTATTCGAATTCTTTGGGGAAAATACTACAAATCATAAGACAGCTAAGCTGGTCAGTCGAACAGACGACAATATTCGATGAGAATACAATGGGCGTCTAGTTATTAACGACCCCGGATCAAAGACTCGGATTAATATCATGCCGGCCGAGTTTAGCCAGTTTATTGCACCGATCGTGACTGCGTACCCCTCTGTTGCAACTCCGCGAATTTCCCTGCATCCGAAGCATCGTGCTCAAAAGAAGGTTGCGAGCGTAACCAGCGTAACCGTAACGACTCGTGACAAGAGTAAGAAGGGGTCTCAAAGGAGAAGGTACCAGGGCTAACCGGAGGTTTTAAACGAAGCGGTTCCTCCTTCTAAGTCTGCCTGCAGTCGCAGCCACCTAGACTTCTTCTATTTTCCTCGGCGGCTCTCATATCGCGGCTAATGCGAATTTCCCTCGACTCCTCCCTCTTTTGCCCGCTTTGTCCGCGTTCTACCAGTCGACGCGCGCGGAAAAACGCGTCGGATTTTATACGAGGTAGAAACTTATATCGCCTAGGAAAGTGGGAGAATAAGGCGAAAGAAAAAAAAGGAGGAAGAAGAAGAAGAGAAGAGGAGAGAAAAGAATAAGCGACACTCACTTTTCTTGTACACCTAACCTTCCGGTAAGTGCGGAACGAGGAAAACGAAAGAGCACCGGGCCCCGCTAACGGAATAATTATTTCCCTCGGGTTTATCGCTGCGTCCTACCACGCCAGACCGATACCAATAAAAATCACTTTAATTCACCGTGAGGTCTAATTTCATTCCGTTTCGACGTAGCGAAAGTGAATCCGCCCCCGTCCCCCTCCGTTTATACGCTCCCTCTCCCCGAGACGCCATGAAAATTATCTTCGTCGCGCCGGCGAAACGATAATTTATTAAAAAAAAAGTTCACGAGGACTAGAACGGTCTCCCTCGAGATATATTTCCCAGCATTCTTAGCCGGCATTCGTCGAGGGGGTGGGATCAGGGGGTGAGAGAAAGAGAAGCTGAAGGAGAAGCGAATGCCGGCCACTCCTGCGGCGCGCGAGCAACGAAAGCGAGTGAGAAGAGAGAGAAAGAGAGACGCGGGCATGTGTGCAAAGAAGAGACAAGGAGATAGGAGAGGGAGGAAGGGGGAGGGAGGGAGGGAGAGAGCGAGCGCGCAGAGAAAGAAAGCATCATATCGATCTCGCGAGGAGACTTCCGTCTGTCCGATTCTAGTCTCTCTTTTATCGTGACGCTCGATCGGATCGACCGTTCCGCTGGCAAGCCCTTCTATCTGGAACAAGCGGCCACCCTCTCCTCGAGACCACCCTTTCTCGCCGACCGGCCTACCACAACCCCCTCTATCGGCCTGCTGGCATCACAGCGTGTGGGTGGTAGGAGGCCGGCTCCAGAAACTCATTTGAATCACGTGCAACGACGAGTCAAGTGCAGCCGTACTACGCGTTATGCCGTCGTATATACGCTACTACGTACTTACTAACGATTTCCTCTCTCTTTTTCCCCTCTTTTCCGTCTTACCTTCTTTCATCCCTACCCGGTCACCCGTCATATCTCTCTCTCTCTCACTCGCTCTCTCTCTCTTTCTTTCACCATGCTCGCATTTCTGGATATTTATTGATTTCGACGCCCGCAACCATGTCGCCGTGACACGTCCCGTGCCCACCTCGATCCTCGATTCTCTCTTCCCGCCCCCGTTTCCTCTCCGAAAAAACCGCGCCCCTCTCTCACCCGAGAAATGGCAAACGAACGCCACGCGAATCCTCCATTCGCCGGATCTCGACATCCTTCTCCGCTGATGTTCTCGGAGAGAAGACAAAAAAGAAGAGAAATTTCTCTCTTTCCAGCTAAAGATCGTAATGGATACCAGGATTGGGCGGCAAACTGCGACGAGCGCGATTACGAGGGGAGCTGGTGCCACGGGGATGAAGATGGTGGAACAGAGGATGAGAAAAAGAGATAGATAGTAGGCGGGAGTGAGAAATGGAAGGAACGGAAGAAGAAAGATAGAGAGAGAGAAGAAGAGAGAAAGAGAGAGTGTGGAGAGAGCAGAGGGGCGTGGCAAGATGAATGATCGCAAGACGCGGGAGTATTGATCCCGGGGACTGTACTCTGACTGTTTCTCTCTTTCTCTCCATATCACCCTCTCTCTACCTCTCTCTCTCCTCTCTCTGTCTATCCCTCTTTCGTTCTCTCGCTCTTTTTCTCTCACTCTCTCTCTCTCTCTCTCTCTCTCTCTCTCTCTCTCTCTCTCTCTCCTCGGCATATATACGCGTAAACCTCCCCTTTCCTCGTCCTCTTCCATCGTTCCTCCGTGGTCATTCTATCTCCCTTTCCTTCTCTTTCTCTCCCTGTCGGAGCTTCGCACCCCTGTACCGGGTGGCGCGCCGGTTGGGTTCAGGGTCATGCGTGCACCCCTTTCGCCTGTGTCGGTTCCTTCCTTCCTTCCTTCATCTCGTTTTCGGAGGGAGAAAGCCTGCTCCCGTCGTCTGGATCGAAGTCGAAGAACCCGAGGAGAGAAGAGAGAGAGAGAGAGACGGAGGGAGAGAGATCCTTCTCTCACCCTGATACGGTCGCAAACGGTCGCCGACCAGTTCCTCCGCTGCGACTCGCAAAGGATCAACGACATTTTCGCCGGCCGGCCGACCTACCCCCCGTCGCCACGTTACCACGCTCTAGCCCCGCAGAAGGGACACGATCCTGATCTTTTCGGCAAGGCACAACGTGCCTTCCCTCTCTCTCTCTCTCTCTCTTACTCAATCTCAACTCGTCCTTTCTTTCTTCTTTTTTACGCTCCTGCTTCCTACCCCTCACCCTGCCGCTTCCTTAGACAGCACGCGGCTCCACTGATGTGGGAATGATTCCGATACAATTACAGCGGTTCGAATCAAGTTTTATGCTCCCCGATGCGACGCGAGACGCGCGACGCCCAAAACCTGTATAAGTCTACAGGCTGCTTCCGATCTGTTGGTGAGACCGGAAAAGAAGCGAGTCTACATGGAAAAGTAAGTCGAAACGTGGAATAAAATTATGTTATCCGAAACTTCGAGAGAAAATCGAGTTTGAAGTCTCGTCATGTGCGCGTGCTATTCTGCTGACATGTCTGATCATGAACTGGCGGTTCTACTTCGTGTATATATCAACGCCTGGAAACCTGAAGGATTTTCTCAATAATGGTGTCGTGTTTAAACTGATTTTATTCGCAGTTTTCGACTTACTTCTGTCCGCAGAATCATCTTCTTCCTGGCTGGACATCGATACCAATTGTCAATCAAATTTTATCGGAACATTGTGTCTCTGCGAATGATCCAACTGTGACAACACAATTTAATTTGTGTTGTATTGAGTAGCAACAAGATGAGTAACTCTTGATGTCTAAGTCTGGACGAAATGACTACAATGTGAAAGTGAAGTGGGAAATATCTGTGTAAGTTGTCTGGAAAACCATGAAAAATCGCAACGAAGAAATTCTTTCAGAATATATTAGGTTGGCAAATTTTCAGAATATATTGGGTTGGCAAATAAGTTCGTTCGGTTTTTTAGAGTGGAATAAATCAGAAAAACCGAACGAACTTATTTGCCAACCCAATATTTAAGTGATGCATTGATCTACGGAAACGTGTTTTCTAAATTTTCCATATAAGCCCACATGAAAAAATTGCAAAATACAACTTTTAGTATTTCCTCTGCAATTACGACAAATTGAAATTTTTCTAAAAAAATTTTGTTCACGTTGTGTAGTTAACAAATTGCTCTAACGTCTCAAAAAAGTTCAAATCGTATGATCCAATGTTTAAAAAGTTTCTTTTTTTTTATTTGTAAGCATTTTGAACCCTTCTGGGTTTATTTCGCTTCACAGGAATAATATAAGTAAATACAATAATATAGAATAGAGTAATAACACAATTAGAATACAATAGTAGTACAAGTGAATATCCGTTAACTCTAAATATATAAATTACAATCTTTGAGAAAAGAATGAATACTAAGGCAAGCTCCAATATTTGGCTTTGCTGTGAGCATGTCTACATTAAGAGGAGGTTGAAGGCCCATGGTAATTGTAAGTGGGGTATTTATTAACATTTAAAAAGTTATCATCTTTCTAAGAGTGTCCGAATATTAGTGAGAGTCACTGTATGTAGAGTTCAGCTTCCCGAGGAAAATGTTTCGAATATTTCAAAAAATGGTTGTGCACGAAGAGGTAAAGCGTATCCCGTACACGACAATGTTTGTCGTTCGAAAATCGACGGCAGTAATTTCGATTGCGAAGTCAGGAATGGAAGGATTCGATCCCGTTTCGAGCCAGTGACATCAATGATTCGAGAGGCTCGAATTGGCGAGGTGCTCCCGGTAGGGTAGGATCAGAAATATCGCGAAATCCTGGAATCGTCGCGCGGTCGATTAACACGAGCGCCGGGTTCCGCCGGTATTAATAACCGAAGCACGAGCGGGACGCTGGAAACGGGCACGACAGACGTGACAGTCCCGCGAAAAGTAATTATTACCCTCTTGTCCCGCGCTTAATACAACGGAACGGCCGTCTGAAATAACATTCCGCGCGCCGGTTGACACATCTGAAAAACTCACGGGGATTAAAACGTCGTTGTTTCACGGTCGTTACCGTCCCGCTCCTGTCTACGAAACTTCTGGAACACTTTGCAACGACGACTTCTAATTACTCGGCCGAGAGTGGCCGCGATACGGGCCCGGCCTGCACAAAG
Organism: Lasioglossum oenotherae; assembly: GCA_028455765.1. Lineage (NCBI taxonomy): Eukaryota > Metazoa > Arthropoda > Insecta > Hymenoptera > Halictidae > Lasioglossum > Lasioglossum oenotherae. The sequence continues at coordinate 14,532,793 of CM052294.1, read as the reverse complement.
CTAGAGAATAAAAACGTGAGCAGATCCTCTCTCCCTGCTTTTTTCTCTACAACGTTGGAAGTCGGTTGCGTGAACGCGATTAATCGTTAAGCATCGGAAATTATCGCAGCATGTATGAACGCGGTCGGGCCAGGTCGGGCCGGGTCCCAGAAGGCTGTGCAACATACTTGATGTAATTAGTAGCGTTTTCTGCAGAGCGCGGGCCGAAGAGATGTGTAATCATTGGCGGCGAGCGTGTTCACCTTCCGTTATAAGCAGGAACGCGATGGGAGCCGTGCACAATGTATCGTAATAACAGCTGGTACGGCGCACCTGACGTAATGGTAGGTTAACAAGCCCAAGCAATCGGAAAGGGAAAGCTTCCTCGTTAGAAAATTTCCACAGGGCGTCAGTGTTTGTTTTGACGGGACGTCTAACTGCGACGCTTGCCGCGAACGGACGCTAACCTCGATGGGTCAGTGCTTTATACCAGCCGCGATCGATTCCGAACGAATGGAAATTATCGGGGCTCGGGCATCCAGAACAACGACTGGAGTCGACGTGCCTGCCGACTACCGTGGAAAGTAAACGACGAGCTTCAGCCGCTTATGATTTATAATTCATGCGCCGTGTAAAGTGAGCTCTGATAGGGCGCAGGGGCCGGTCGAGCGACCGACCGGCCCGCGCTATACTCAAAGACATCAACAGCGAGCATCTATCGCCGGTGTTATGTACACGGGAAAAAGTTTGCTAAGTGGGTTACTCGACGAATTACGCGGATTTCGAATCGTTGTTAACCCTTTCGGCGACCACCACGATTATTGCCGGCAGCTACGAGTCGTCCGATGTTACTGGCGCCGGCTATAGCAGCTACTACCGTGCAAACATCAAAAGTTGGTAGATCGAGAACCTACGAACAGCGCCTAGCAATTATTGCAAACAATCTAGTAGTCGATGATTTAGACTACGAGATTATTTCCGTCCGCATTACCAACAACTACGAAGGAAATTATTGTGAAGAGATATTAACATTAGCCGCACCACGATTTTTTACAATACATTTATGATCAGTGAAGTTGCAAGGACAATTCCAGTGGAAATTATTAAATGAATTTCTTCATTTAAGCACGTATTGTTAGAAGAATAACAAGACATTTAAATAAATTCAGTGTTGTCATTTTTATAAAACAATGTATAGCAGTCGCATTTTGTGTTCGGTACGGTTAGTGTTAAAAGTCCTATTTTTACTTTTGAAGGCATAATTTGCATTATTCGGAAGCACACAGCTGCGCATGTAGCTATTTTTATAAAGCTGCGACAGCTACTAATTTTACATTTAGTTATCACTAACTAATCAAAAAGTTTGAACTAATTACTATTTTGCTATGACTAACATTCAAAAAGACTATTAGTCATTTTTAAATATTAGTTGATTATTGTCCTACTCTGTAGTGAGGACAGACGTGGAGTGAGATGACAATACTAAGCACTATTATCTATAGCACATTCAATGAAAGTTTTATTATGTTAAGCTCCGTCCAGCTCTACAGACAATTGTCTGTAAACTACCTGCAGACAGTCTGGATGGAGCTTCACGATGTTTAGTATGCATAAATAATGTTTCAGTTACACCCTTGTCGAAGTTAACATTGTCATTACTAGTTATACCAGCAATGCTGATAGTTGAAGCGTGAAAGTTGAACAAGTTGAAGGACTATCATTTAACTCTCAAAAGACTAAGGAATTTATCTACGATTCTTGACTTGGACGAATTCTATAGTTGTTGAATATTTCTTGTATATCAATGTCGAAGATATAAACGACGAAAAATCATTCTTTTTAGATATCCTGAGTACTGATGGCGCGCAAAATACACTAATTGTGATTTGTCACTCACTGTCATCTTAATTCTTCATCTCGATTGAACTAGTCCTTTTTTTAAATACGTCAATTAACTTGCATGAAAATATCTTCATATAACGTAAATTTGAAATTACCTTTTCTGTATACATATAACGTAATCTTACTCCATTTAATGATAAAAATAAAAAATATTCAATTTTCTTTTCCGTACCTTATTTTAATATTAATTCTTCCTCTCGATTTCGAAATCGTAATATTGATTTAAATAATGTGGAAGTGCAGACAATTTTCTTTTATGCCTATGTATGACAAACATGACATAAATAAATAAACATAAAATATGTTTCTGTACGAGAAACATAAAATTTTGTGAGAAACAAATGATAGTTTGAGAGTCTTACAAATCGAATAGATAAAAATGCGATGCAACTCGCAATTTTGTTTTGATTTTTTAATATAAAACAGATAATGCGAAGAACTCATGTATATTATATTATATTACGTTATGCTCTCCGCCAATCAGAAGCGACCACGAATCACCGTGAAAAATCACCGTGATTAGGAACGAACGTGATTGAATTGAATAATTAATTGTGAATTTTAATGTTTTCTAATTAGTGAATTCGCAAGTCTCCCTTTTCGTGTGGACTAACCCTTAATTACTCGGTCAAATTTTCAAATGTCTCAATTTTTCAGAATACAGTAAAACATTAATTTTCTGTAAAACTGATTTAGATTACAATTAAAATAAGTGAGCGGCAATGAAACGTGTGCATGTCTCCAAGATTAAATATAATTTTCTTATGAAATTGTTTATTATCGACGTATAAATCTTTTTAGGTCACGTCAATTTCGTTAAGTGGAAGATCGGGGAGCATATTATGGTTGTCCTCGTCGGCGCGCTTTTATAGAAGCCTTTCCGTGCTTCGAATGACACAACACGTGTCTCGAGGTTGCATTCTACCAATTGGGAAGACTGGAAGCTTTTGCGTACCTGTGACAGGGTGAACAACTGTCGTGATCGCTCGCGTACACGTGTATCCGTGAAATTGGTTACTTCGTAATACTGTAATACACGGGTTTCGGTAATGTTACACGTACTGCAGTGCTTCTTAGGCTAGTGAATTTAGTCGGCTTCCGTATTCTCTCAATTGAGCTACAATGCAAAACTTCTCTTCGACACAAGCACTTCGTTTTAATAATTCATCTCCAACAAAAATCGATCCATGTTCACAATTCCGTACGTAATACCACCAAAATGTAATCGAACTACATACTGATAGCTTATTTCATGTATGAGGGTCCTAATGTAATAACTAGACTGCGGATGTTATGCATTTATGACAAAAATGGGTACGTACAGGGTGTATAAAAAGTAATGGTCATCCGTCCTAGGGGTGAATCTACACCTCTGGATCGGTGGACATTTCTAAGAGAAACGTGCCGCAAAATTGTTTATAACAAAGAAAATTGTTCTTAAAGTTTTTTTTTACATCAACGCCTTCGACACATCGAAAAGAGAAAACGTTTGAAAGGAGCCATATGTCGCAAACAAATAGTTATTGATATATTAGCTGTTAATTTTCCACAATTAAACAAAGAAAATTAACACGAAGAAATTAAACATTTCTTCCGACCTAGAGTAATTCCATTCTATATTAATCTTCTTCTTTATGAATATAAAATTGATAAAATACCTCATACAATACCCAACATATTTAATGATCGGACTGTGGATGTCTATGCAAAATAAAAATGTTCTGCATTGATTGCGGGAGGCAGGAATAAAATAAAAATTTATTTCATCCCTTAATGACTTCGTTACATTAAAGTAATATTACGATGTTCTTAAATTTTTCTAATCCTTTACTGTGTTTTATATTTCACCCAACGAATTTCTTCATAAACATCCGCAGTCTATTAATAATGGTACAGCAATTTTTGCTGATTCTGTTTCTCGTAATTCATGCTGACAATTTTACATTTTGCATAAAGATCGTCTACAAATTACTATTGACCGTAACAGACGAGAAGGAGAAACCGTAGAATAATAACGGACTTTAAAAACGTCACCGACCTCTTTCTGATCGCTCGTTTCACGTGAAATGCGTTTTTCCTTTTCAGCGCTCCGATCCGTTTGCATTAATTAAATCGATTGAAGTTTAACTACCGTAGTTCGTTGACGGTGATGCCGGTACGATGACGTCAACCGCGTCTATTTCCCACGATTCCTGATGCATATTCCCGATCGGGTAATCGAATTCGTGGTGACGTCTACGCGATACCCGGAATATTGGTCGAAAGATACACGACGCGCCGTGCTCTATTCGTAGATACCATTCGATGAATATTTATGTCGTCGGTTTCGGAGAGAAACGGACCGCCCCGATATAAGACGGATGGGACAATGATACGAACCATCATATCGACGCGATTATATAACTCTCATTTTCCAGCGACCGTTAAGATAACGCAGTACATATTAATGGCCGCGCGTCACCGCGAAACAATTAACGCGAATTATTTCTATCCCCCGGAAGAACGAGCGAGGGGAACAGAAAGATTGATAGAAACGAAATCATGATCGCGATAGCCGTTATCGTTCACCGCTTAAAAGCTGTCCCGATGCTGCTGCTGTGGTAATGACGATAATAAGTTCGAAATCTTTAATCGCATTTGCGAGGATGCCGACGCGACGTTACGTCCAGCGAACGTAGAGAGGAAAGCGATCCCAGATACGTGTGACGTACGTGTTGGACCACCTATGATAATTTATACGCGGTACCAGAATAACCGTCAGGTTTCCGTTTACGTCGCAGTGTAATTACAGCCTCGCAGATATAACGACGAGCCTGTTACTCTAAAATCAGAGCTCCGGCCACGGGGAACACGGATAAACAATCAAAGTGACGAAAATGTATTACATTGTTTCTCGCCGAATCACTCCGCGATGCGTTGAACTCTGTTTAAACAGCACGGCTTCGATTGCGGTTTCGAACCCAACGTTCATTTTGCGCTATTCGATAAATAGCACAATTGAATCCTTGATATCCTGAATCGTATGATTTATATTTTTCAAAAAATGAAAGTGATAGTTTAACCCTTGTGTAGCCAACTGGCACCCATGTAATGTTCATCTAAAAATATTACCAAATTTCTATGTCCATCCTTAAAATGAGAATTCGCGCAAATAGGTTAAATTCAAAAGGTTCTAAACAATCTATACATTTTAGTTGTCTACACAAGGGTTAAACAGCTCCGATACAAAGGTCAACATTTAAAAAATGAGGAAGCAGACGTGGAGTCGTCAAACAGTAATTAAAAGGCGAAATGCTTCTAAAGCTCAATGTGTCGTATTTCAATTCGAAATGGATGTACTCAATTAGATTCGATGTATGCACCATAAAGAGACAATCGAGTGAAACCAGCGGGTCCCGTACAAAACGATCTAACGTCCAAGTCGGATCAACGATGCGTTCGTTAACTTCAAACAAAAAGGGAGCACAGCAAAAGGATTTTCGAGACCCTTTGAAATCGTATCTGCAACAGTTTCCCTCTCGTGCTCGACGAGACAGCAATTAGCTAGAATTTGTTTCGCGAAACATGTTTCCCATCATCGAGCCCTGTGACCACGAAAGATTTCACAGCGGCTCTGCTTCGCCCTCCTCGAAACTTTTTTTCGTCCAAGTTGTTCGCAGCAACAAAAAGAAAAAAGGAAAGGGGTAACAGGGGAAGACAAAAAAAAAGCAAACAAAACGAGGGTGCGTTTTCCCGGGCAGCGTACACGCAATTAGAGGGTCATGGAGGGAAATTCTTAGGCAGATATCCTTCGATACAGGCTATCGTCGATTGATAAAAGGAGTCGGACGAGAGGTAGAAAAGCGCGAACCTCCGAGATAGATCAATAACAAACCATTACGGTCTCTCTCTCTCTCTCTCTTTCTCCATCTCCATCTCCATCTCTTACTCTCTCGCTCTTTCTCCCTCTTCTGCTCTCGGAGGCTTCAAAGAGGCCGAGGAGAGACTACTTCGTCGTGAATTCTTCAACGTTGAATCAATTCTTTGCTAATTACCGTTGTCTCGCGTGGAAAGAAAGGGAGAAGAGGAATAAAGAAAAGCTCGGCGACAAAGCAGACAGATCGATAACGGCAGGTCTTCACGGACCGTCCCGGTTTGCCGCGAAACAAAAGGAATCGACAGGTTTTTCCTTTCGCCACGCCTAATTTAAGCCCGCGAAATAATCCATTTTGTACGGGCCGTGACTGATTGTTTCATCCCTTTCCGCCGCGTTTTACATCGATTCTTCCCTCCGTTTCGTCCTCCTGGCCCTTTTTTCTCTCTATTTCGCCCGCCCCCTCCTCCCCTCTCGTCCGTCATCCCACGCCCCCGTACCCCCACCCGTTTACTCTCGTCCCCGCAGGCGTTTCATTAGCCGCGACGAGAACATTTGTTTTTGTCAATGTTTCGCGGCAGCTTGCCGCTTTTTATTCCTCTTCCACTTCTTCTCCGTGCCTTTTTTCGCTACTTTTCACGCATCTACCCTAACACGCCGGCCGGAGGGGGGGGGGGGGGTGCACGAGGGGGTGCAAAGAGAGAGGAAAAAAATACGGCAACGACGCCGAGGCTCTCTTTGCATACTTATGCAATTAACTAGTCGAGCCCGACACTTGTTTGTCGTCGTTCCGCTCGTGCGGGACTATGCGTCCGCGGAGATTACGCAATCGGCGAGCGACTCTGCAAAGTAAAGTTTCGTGTTGTGTCTTTTTTCCGGCGATACAATACCGAGCGAACGGTGGTGGCTTAATTGAGACGGTAACGGGACTTCGATAATTTCTCAATGACTCGATAACGCGTCGAATACCGGCCGTGTGGCGTAAAATTGTGTAACAGCTGCAACGATTATCCAGCAGCCTGGAATTCATGAAAAATCCTCACCTCCTCGGCCGCGCGGAGCAATCCACCGATTTCTTCATGTATCCACGTGATCCTGGACATTGTCACAATAAACATTTTCCCGTTTGTATTCGGACGAAGGTGCAGCACAATCACACATTTACTATCCATAAACTATCGCGAGATAGTCTCGAGTAGCACAAGCATCCGAAAATACCCGGTGCGTTGCCACTAGTCACGATCCCAGTAACGAAAATACGTTCAATCATCCCGGCGCCATGAGTTTCCGCCGTGTTCCCGACAATTTGCCCTGTTTCATTCGCCCCGGAATGCTTCTCGCCGTTACGAACGCCGGAAAATGGATACTGGCTGGCGAGATGGGTCCTTACGCCGGCATTTTACGACATCCTTCGAGCGAAACGGCCATGCGTGGCCGGCAAGATCCTCGCCACCTTTTCCGCGTTTTACGTTGCATCACGATTTCGTTCTCCTCGTAGAAACCGGCGGAACCGTACGTTTCCCAGCAGTTTTCGAGCGTGTCACCTCGAATTTTCACACTATCCAACACGAAGTTCGATACCCCTTTTCAGACCGGAAAATCTACATTCCGGTCCTCCGTCGTGCAGATTCCGTCGTTTCCGACTTTCCCCGTTGCTGCATGCACCAAAGACAAATTCTCGAATTGGTGGTATGAAAAATTTGTGGACGTTCGCGAGAACTGCGCCCTCGGGGGCTCGGCAAGCCTCGTCGACACCGTCCAGCGCGAAGGGTCTTCCCACGTCCGATCAGCACGCCACTTTATCACTTATCCGACACCGTCCCTCGTGCAGCGCGTCAACGAACTTCCTCGAGCGAGAAAGGTCCGGCAGCAGCAGGGTCTCGCGGCCTCTGTAGAGGACGAGGATCCGAGGGACACGACCGGCAGTAGTAGCAGCAGCAGCATCCTTGGTGCTAGCGTTCTCCACCGCCCCCACAGGTATAAGAAAAAAAAAAAGGCTGCAGCGGGGAACGCCTCGGCGACGTCCGATCGTCCGGTCCTCCTGAACAGGACCACCAGGACCCCCCTTGTCAGGTTCCGGGGGACACCGGATGAAAAGTTTTACGGGAGGAGCGCGACTGGTCGACTGATAAATCCGAATTTAGCGTGGCGGCCTCACGTACACGCCGGGCTCTCGCCGGCTCCGTCAAAGGCATGATTGGTCTGCGTGTCGGTGGCCCCCACCACCCCCTCCACCGCCCCCCCAGGGGCGGACAGCGAAGGCAGAGCGCCGTCGCCGTCTTTCGGGACGACGGGGGCGCCACCGCGCGGCACCGACGCCGACGCCCGCCGCCGATCGATAGTCGCCGACCGTCGACGACGAGGAGGACAACGACGCCGTCGAGCACGACGCGGCGCGGCGCGGCGTGGTGTGGCGTGGTGTGGCGTAACGCGGCGTGGCGCGGTCGGCCGATTCTCGCAAGCCGTGTCTCATCGCGCTACGCTTGCGAACTCCGGTTTAGTCGTTCGGCGTTCAGGTCTCGTGTTTCGCCGCGTACCGCACACACCAAGCCTCTGGGGACAGGCGAAATGACCGAATTTGTTCGTTCATTTGATCTTTGTACGGTTTTGCATGCGGCGAGGATCTTGTATGGCATCACGGGTAAAGGATCTGCTTGCCTGGGGAAGGAGATGCTTCTTCCCCGCCTATCCTCTTTCCAGTACCTCTTTGTCGCACTCTTCTGCCGAACTCGACAGACTCGATGATCCTCTCTATAATATTCAAGATTTTCCCCCTCCTCCACACACACCCACCACCGTGGGTGGATACGTTCGCTCTCGTTGCCTGCGAAATTACGATATCGCGGGAGCCGTAGTGTCTCGGTAAGTGCAAACAAGTCGCGCGCGGTGTTCTCCGGTGGATCGATATTTATACTTTTACGACCACGCCTATGATAGTCGGTAACGGGGTCTAGGCGCACAGCCCGGCTACTTCGTGGAAACGCGGCGGCTGTTTCCGCTGAGAACGCGCGCGGATGTCTCGCGGGAGGGGTTGTCGCTGCTCGGGTACACCTTTCCCGCGCGGGTAACGGCCGGGTACCGCAAGGTCCACGCGGACGACGAGAGGGCGGTGGAGAGCGGCTCTTTCTCGTACTCGCCGCCGGGCGTACCGTATCGCGCGTAACGCGAGCCGGATGAAGAGAGACGGCAAGACGGGCCAGGAAGAGAGCGTAGGAGAGTGAAAAAAACAGCGGAGGAAGCAGACCGTGCGGGACTAGGATAGTGGAGAGAAAGAAAGCCCGAGGAAGAGGGAGGAAGCGAGTAGAACGGGGGTACGCGCGTCGCGGGCAGGAGGAAAAACAGATGTAGAGTGGCGCGAGACGGGAAAAAAGACGAGCGACGCGAAAGAATGGGTTAGGGGAATAAGGAGAGGGACTCGACAGATAAGAAAAGTCATCACGGTCAGTGCGCACGCCGTGTCGGGCCACGCCACGCCACGCCGAGCCGAGCAGAGCCGCGCCACCCACACCGTCATTCATTGATTGCATCGTGGCGTGCGGTCTGCCGTGGCGAACGTACGCTTTACGTCGCTAATGCGCACCGGATGAAAGAAGAAACGCTGAAGAAAGAGAGGAAACCGAGCGAAGGGAAAATCTACGAGACCAGGAGGAACCGGCGAAAACTACGGGAGGAAGGCACGCTTTTGTCGGGGATCCTCTACATTCGACCGCGCGCTTTCTCTTTCTCCATCTCACATTTTCTCTAACATTCAGTGAAACCGAGCCCGGGGCCTCGGATCAACGGTTATCGCGAAGAATTCGACGCACGCGAGCCGACCACCCTGCCTTCGGGCTATCCCCCTCCCTGGAAAGGAATAGCATCATTTCGAACACTGTAATACGTCCTGTAATTAATATTTAGATTTAAGGGGGTGGACTCGTTTTTCCAGGATTGCAAGGGTGCGGGATGCGTTTTCTCGTTTTTCAGTAGTCAAAAGCGCTAGATGAAACATCAATCTAGGCCCCGATTGCCCTCAACAGTCCTATTTTTACGTTTACGACGCGTAATTTGCATTATTCGGCAGCACATAGCTGAAACATTAAAAAAATTTTAATTTCTAAAGCGCTAAACTATATTGACGTGATCTTCGTGGGCGCTCCATGCTTTCATTTTTATAGTGACTAATGTCACGATTCTATTTAAATTTATATTAAATTTTTGGGAGAACCAGGAAAAAATTATTTTCTCCTTCTTAGTGCATTTTAATATAAGCGTAGTTTTTAAAAGGTTCTTTTTATATATTTTTTATTGAATGTACCATACGCCGGAATGACTGGCTCTAATGACGCATTCATTGAGACGCGGTAACACGGTGCGGTAACGGCTTTCATTAGTTTTTCAGGCCGATTTTTTCCCGTGTGTGGGAAAGTACCACAGATACGATCTCGAATGGAAAAATGAATGCGAACCCGAGATAAGTCATCACGGTCACCAGCAGCGTAGCAACGTCACGGCACGCAGTCAGTCATTCATTGATTGTATCATAGAATAGTGAGCGTACGCTGCACAGTGCCGTAACACGACGTACACGTAAACTCGCGTGGCGTCATGAGCGGAAGAGAATTGCCGGAGAAGAAGGGAGGGGGAGAACAGTGTACATATACCGAATACCCGACATGCACCGAAGAGGAAATATCGCGAATCACTTTACAGAGAGCTTGATAGGGCATTGTGTTATTCTATCTGCAAAAAAGTCCATCGCGAATTCGATTGGACGCGCAACAACGCTTCTTGTTTCCTTATTTTCAAGCTTGTGTACGCGTTCGCCGCAAACGGAATGGTAATGCCTCTCCGCGATTCAACCCAGATAAACGAGTACCAATAGGAGCAATAACGAATGGAAAGTAGGTTATGGTTTCGGTTACATTTTGAAATATAAAAGCAAACGAATGGTCTAATCTAATCTCCCACCTTGTACGATGCGTTTGCTAACTTTTTAAATATACTGTTGCTGCTAGGAAGCACACTGACAGAGTAAATACAGTGGGCCGAGGGAGAGATATCGTGGGAGATTATTTCCCTATTCATAAATTTTCACTGTTGCGATCCGGCAGAATGTATGTAGGTCTCGGACTGTCGAGAATCTTTGGAAACTATTGATAAATCAGGAGTTATATTTGAATCTAACACTCCACCAATTGTTCCACTCTCTATGAGGGAGCATCTGCTCTTCGAATCCTAAAAACAAGTAACTCGTGTCAATTTTCTTTAACCCCCTGCCGTATTTTGACGAGTGCCGGTGGCTATATTAGAAAAGATTGCGAGGAAAACGCATTTAAACCTGTGGAACTACGTTGAATTTAAACTATGAAATACATAATTTTGCAGGCATGTTATTAAAGACTACAAATTTTAGTTATTAAAGTTTCAGACAAGAATACTGTGTTAACACTATTCCATCAGGCACTAAAAGCGACTAAAGTATATCCCACGAGAGAGTAACCCCGCGAAAAGACCAGCTTTCGTTCGTCTTTGCACATCTTCGCCCTAATTGGTTCAACAAAGTGGGGAGTGGGTAGTAGAGTGAGAGATGATAGGCTCGCTACGCCCCCACCATCCTCTAAGCTACGCGAAACAGGGTTACTCTCTCGTGGGATATACTTTAGTAAAACTCCAGTTTAAAATTATATTCATCCGGCTGAAAACTGATTTTACTCCATCTTAAAATCATTTTTATCCTGTTGAAAATTGATTTTACTATAAAAGCTAAAAAATTAATAATCAAACAACGTTGCCATTTTATAAATAGTCAAGATTTTTCGTTTTTTTTGTACAAAAAGTAGCTACATTCATATTGATTAAGATACTTCCCAACTTTTTTGTTTTGAACAACATTAAACAGTTTACATGGTGAAAGCGTACCGAGAAGAAGAAGATCGTGTAAAACAAACCCATGCAAATACTAATTAGCAAAAATATGTAAAACTTGATTTAAATGATACAAACTGCACAAAAAGTAATTTAAAACATAGAAATGTATTCACTGAGGCATTTCATTTAATTATTGCAATACATAATTATTATCGAATAAACATGAAATGTGTAATTGTGCAACTCGGAATAAATCGTGTTAACCCGTTGCCGTATTTTAACGAGTCACTCTCGTCATGAAGACTTTAAACAAAGTCTACGAAATGTGAATGATTGGATTATATGGATGATTCGTTTCTAATTAATACACTGTGGATCTTTATGCAAAATAAAACTTGTCTTCATCGATTGCAAGAAATAGAAACTAAATTGAATGTTGCTTCGTCCCTTGATGATTTTAATAGAGGAGAAATCATATTGACATCTTCAATTTCAAAAGTATTCCAACAAATTTGAATATCATCTACTCAAATTTGCTATAAATGCATAAAAATCCGCAGTCTAATAATTAATATTTAAGCATTGAAATAACTCTAGCCATACAAAAAATATAAATTTTCTTTTTAATCACTGTAATAGTAACAAAAAGTAACACGGCAAGGGGTTAGCAGAAAAAGACACGATGCCGCTTCGTATGTGTAATTTTAACGAAGAACAAGATTATCATTATAATTTAGTTATCGTCTTTACCGGTTTTTTTAATCCGTGAAAAATATAACAGGATGAGAAAGAAGCAATTTAAATTTTTTATTAACGGCAGAAAAAGAAGAAAATCTAATGCGAAAAAGTGAATACCCCATTAAGTTTTTTACGGAAGCAGCTCAAGAATAAAGATAATTTATCTACTAAACCCTTGTTCAGACCCCCGAGTACCCACACAATGTAGATAAAGTGTAAATGAACTCTTCTACGAAACTGTGCACGAGGTAAAAAAAATAATTGGAAACTTTATCAATCTGTAATTGTATTCTAACATATAAAAAGGAGTTGCATAAAATTTGTATGAAAGCTAATGTTGTATATAAAACGGAAATTAAAATATCCTTCACATTAACCCGAGTGTGATACGAGCGCCGAATAGTTAAATGTAATATGAAATAGTTAAATAAATTTAAATAGCAGCTTAAAATTAGTACAACTTCGAAAATTTATACATAAAGTGTGAGGTTTTAAATGATGAAAAATGCATACGTTGTGTACATTATCAATTTTACAAGTCTAGAATTTTAAAGGTCACTGTTTTTAGTCCATTTTGGAAAATCGGAAATGAAAGATTTGAAACTGACTAACAATACTAAAAAACTGACAAACAGCTAATCAATTTCATATCTATCAAAAGAAAAAGAACATAGAATGGAATTATTCTAGGTCGGAAGAAATGTTCAATTTTCGAGTTGAAATAGCTCCGAGTGCAAAGAATTAACCCTTCGTCGGCGGAGCGCGGGTCAATTCTGACCCAGAGCATTAACAGTAACCGTACCACAACAATGATCGAATTCGCATTTTTTATTTTTCAATTATTGAAATGATAAAAATGCAGCCATCAGAAATTATTCAGTAAATTTCCTGATTTAATCACGTATTAAATAAAAATTGTGAAAAATCTAAATAAGTTCAGACTTATCATTTCTCTAAAACAATGTGTATCCGACACATTTTGCAGCCGAGTGAAGGTACGGTTAGTATTAAAATCGTTATTTCATTACTCAATTAGTAGCGACTGGAATGAATGTTACATTGGCAACAACAAAAAGACAAATGGATCTAAAAAGCTTCTCTGAAAAAGTTTGATCAAAGAAGTTGACAAATAAAGCTCTAAATAGTTTTACGCAAAAAAAAATCCTGGAAACTCCTTGGACCATAAACTTTGAAAAATTATGAAATAATCGCGTGTAGTGATAACGTGTGAATAGGCTTCCGGTAGATAAAGGTATCAGCATATTTTCTGAAGCCGATGACTGTCTGAATACTTATGGACGGGGGTGTACGTTGATCGAGCGGCCGGTTGACCGTTGAAGCGTCAGATGTGAATACGAAGGAGAGCAGCGAAGAAAGAGGAGGAGAGAAGTAGGTCTAATTAAGAGACGTAAGTTTATTAAACTCCGGGCTTAAAATAGCGGGCGACACACTGCCTAGGAATGTAAGGACAGTCCGGTTTTATTGTCGGTCGGGCTCTAAGATTAATTCGCGGGGACTTTTCTAGAGTTTGCCCGTCAGGAAGCGTTCGATGTCAGAGATCGAAACGGCAAATTTTAGGTGACCGGTTCCGGTGATCCAAAAGCAGTATCCATTACCGGCGAAGTCAGTCGACCGTCTCGGTTATTCCGAAAAATTGGAGCAAGCTACGATCGATCCGGCCCGGCAAAATATATTTCCCATCGATGTAACAGACAGGTCGGACAACTCGCACTGGGGAAAAAAAGCTGAGTGGAGGCGTAAAGGTAAGACCGATCGATTACCGGCCGCCGTGTCTGGATTTAGGTTAACCGAAGGGCCGCGAAACGTAGCAGGTACGGAAAAAGAAGCGAGAGAAGCTGTTCGCGATAAAAACGACTCCGCTGAACTCTGTACGGGATATTCGCGCGAGCCTTCTCTATTATTCAGACACAGAGGCGTACTAGTTCCCCTACGCGGAGTAGATGATATTTTTGAAAACCGGGTCAGAAATCCTTGATAGGTCGCCGCGGAGCGTTTCAATAAATAATTTTCTCCGTTCCCAACCGTAACCCGAGACCGCCGCCCAATTAACAAAGCTTTAAGGGTGGACATTTCTCGATAATGCAAAGATGGGTTTTTTCAGTAGACAAAAACGCTAGATAAAAAATCAATCTAGCCCGCAATTGCCCTCAAAAGTCCTATTTTTATGTTTACGCGGCATAATTGCATTACACGTATTCGACAGTCGCAGCTTTATGCTTCCGAATAATGCAAATTATTACAAACAGGACTTTTCTGGGCGATTGCGGCCTAGATTGATCTTTCATCTAGTGCTTTTGACTACTGAAAAACCCCATCTTTACATTATCGAGAAATGAAAAGGCGCAACCCGCACCCTTGCAGTACTAGAAACGAGTCTAGCTGCCTAAAGAAGTCTTTGATTTTAAATGCCATTAAACGTATTATCAGTATTTAGAAATTCTTCTTGTACAACGTCCATTTCACTTTCGAGATATTGCCGTTTAAAGTTTCGATCACTAATTCTTCACACCGGACATCGGTAAAATTGCATTATTCTTTCGAGCCTTCCGAATTTGTTTTCACGATTTTTTTCTGGTAAATAATTGTTTTTGACATTGTAATAATAGCTGATGTTATGGTAAATACGTAAAATCTAAACTGTACTAAAAAGCTCAATCAATGCATAAACTCAAATTTTTTGAAATTGTGACACGCGGTGTTTTTCCTTATAACCACAGATATAACCACGGCTCGAGCTATTTATACAGATTAACTTGTTGGCAAGATAACGAAGGAGGAGATGGAGACAACGGCGCTAAATTGTCGCAACAATTGTGCGAGAACCAGCACATTCCAGGGACGAAATTTCTCGTCCCGCTTCGAGCTTTGACCTCGATCCCGTCTGCTCTGTCATCACTTGCCACTGATTAATCACCAAGGAAAAAGCTTTACGAATACGTGAAATGAGGTTCGACGCGCACGGGGTTGGTCGAGTATCTTTGGTCCGTTCTTCGCTTGGACGCTAGCGACGTACTTGCTTCGAATCAGCGGAGTTTCTTAACCCGTTCGCTGGTAAATTGTATAGGGTGTTCCAAAAATGTCATACTTTCTTCAAAAAAAGCGATTCCTGAGGTCATCTGAAGTAACTTTTTCCTCTGCGAAAATGTTCTACGCGGCTTTGTTACCGAGTTATTCACGGAAAACGCGGACCAATCAGAGTGCGGCTAGAGTGGGCAGATCCCGGTTCGGCCAATGTCAACGCCATGCTCAGTGGGACCTCTGTAGCCGCGCACCGATTGGTTCGTGTTTTTCGTTAATAACTGCTTAACAAAGCCGCGGACAGTATTTTCGCGAAAAGGAAAACGTTACTTCAAAAGAACTTAGGAATCACCCCTTTCGGATAGACAAGAACAGGCGTGGGCTTAGCTCGTATATCAAACGGCCGGGAGAAATGCGAAGAGCGGGGCCCCGGCAACTCCACATACGAGCCTACAGATGTGGGAGGAAAGGGTATAAGTCCTGGGTGATGGTTTTTTTAGTGGGTAGTGGGGGATCCGGCCATCCAATCCCCTGATTACAATTCTTTCACTACATCGCGACAAAAGAAAAAAGTAACAAGAATCTAATTATACAAGTTTCCTTCTATACAATTTTCTTGCAAACATTTTCTGATGTAGTAGTTTACAAGTAATTCAAGACAGTGTTAGGTACTCGCCTTATAAAATGCAAATGCATGGAGGTCTTATAATTCACTACCTTCCTTTAAGTGCCACATTAAAAATTTAGCACGTCGTCGCTACGTACCATTTTTTAAATCTTCTTCCTCTCTCTCTGCTTTATGTATATGATACCGACTGAAAATTTAATATGAACCGAATAGAGAGACGCCTGTGAAATTAACAAACTTGCATTGCTTCAAATAATTATATTACATAATTCGTTAATGGTGAGAGTAGAAAGTGTCAATACAGCTTTCTGTGAACATGTTCACTTTAAGTCAGCAGAAAATGTTTTCCCTTTTTAGGATGACCTGAACAATTGAGGATGTCAATGTATGATTTCTCTATTAAAATCATTCAGGGAAGAAATAACGGTCAATTTAGTATGTATTTCTTGCAATCGGTGCAGACAATTTTTATTTTGCATGGAGATCTAGTTGTCAAACTTCAAATAAGTATCATAGTAATTTTCGAAGTGTTCATAATAATTTGATCACTCTCTCTATGAGAGAACTGTGTCAATTCGGCACAAGGAGCGGATAAAAGTTAAGGGTCCGAGGTGGAGCATTAAGCTTGAAAGGTGTTAGAGAGAAGTAAGGCGTCCTAGACGGAGGAGTTCAGAAGCCATTACGAGTGGACCGTAAACATGGCAAGTTTTCAGAACAGGCTCAGCAATTTTCTAGAAAACGGAACGTACGGTTTTGCGTTGGATTTCTTCTATTAGAATCTAGAAGCGTGGATCCGATAGCGCGGGTTCCGGATGGGTGAGCGGTAATCAAGGATTACCCAACACGTTGGAATAATTTCATTATCGCCGAACGGTGGTGGCCAGGCAACTGCGTATGGCTGACGATACCATTCTCCCCAGGGGAACGCCGAGGCGTCTGGAATTTTATTTACACTACGCACCCACATGTGGGATCCACATATACGAGCGGCACACTGACGACACGTGCCTAAAAAAGAGGCGAAGAATGCCAGGCTCGTCCATTGAGAAGCTACTTTCCACATTTACACGCTGTGCCTAATCGGACGACCGGCACCGAGAGAAGGAAACGACAAAAGGCAACTCGGATCGAGTCTAGATTGAGTCTTGTCTGAATCGTATTTGAGTCGAGTTTGAGTCAAGTTGAGTCGTGTGCAGCCCCCGTGGCATCAAAGATTAGGTGTGTTTCTCAAGAAGGAACTCACTAAATGTTTCATACTGAATTTCTTAAGTGAGGCATTTGGTGGATCATCTGATGTCGCAAGATTCAAATGTTACGATCCTCATTTTTACGAGAGCTTAGTTATCTAAGGTGAAGAAAGGAGAAGGGGAAGAGAGAGAGAGAGAGAGAGAGAGAGAGAGAGAGAGAGAACGAAGAAGGTGGAGAGAAGCAAGGGCGACGAGGAGAAAGGTGTTTCACACATCCTTGGTCGTTATCTCCTTCTCACCGAAGGCATCTGATAGCACGCCAGCTGTACGCGGCGGTTCTACGTACGCGGCACCACCGGTACTTTCACGTTACATTCATGACGGCCGTCTATTCTGCCCGGCCGGATTTGATTAATGAGGAGCATCGAGCGGTTCTTTCAATAAACCTCGCGTTATCGGCACGCGTTATCAGCCACGATTCGGCCGGCTAGTGGATCGTCCCGTTCACCGATTCTGTTTCTCCAGCACGCTCGCTCGATACCTCGGATCGGCGTACGTGAGCCACTGGTCCTTTCGTGGCTCGCGAAAGTCACGTATACAGTGTAATAATTATGCGACCCGGTATCGGTAACCATACACTGGAATGACGACACTTTGAAACGCGACGAAGAACGGCGCGAATCGAACGTACACCGGCGCGGGAAACGCTGCGCCGAGTAACTTCCGGTTCTCCATCGAAGACGTATTCGTCAGGAGATTTTGATAAACACTTCGTATATAAAATGTAGAATAATTCAAATTATGCCTAGTGAACGTAAAAATAGGACTTTTGAGGACGATCGCGGCCTAGATCGATCTTTCATCTAAAACTTTCGACTACTTAGAAACCCCATCTTTGCATTATTGAGAAATGAGGAAGCACAACCCGGACCATTGCAATCCTGGATAAACAAACCTACTCCCTTAAGGGTGAACACGCCGAATTCACAGGGTGATCAATTGCCAAGGGAGACGCACCTGAACGTCCGTATGACGCGGCGTTTTAAGTGGTTCTTGACGATCGTTAGCCAATTTGCGTGAGAGACAGGTAGAAACTGGAGATTCCAGTGGTGAAAGGGATTGAGGTTAGAAACGATACAGAAAATGAATGTCGCCGCCGCCTCTCACGGATTTACAGGACTCGACGGTTTTAGTCAGATAAAGGCTGCCAGGCTGGCTGTATACCTTTGATCCGTATCCCTTTGAAGGGCGGCTGAATGGACGGAGGCGGGGTGGCACTTTAGTTTCACAGTGGTTGTCCCAGTGCCCTTGTATATGCGCGGTAGAAAAATTAGCTGGATTGTTTTTTTCCTCTCGTTCCCTCTTGGTGTCTCACCCCCGCAACCCCTACCTACCGGCGGGTTCTCTCCGACCAAAAGCGAACCGGAGGGCCGCGTCGGTTTTCATCGAACGTTGGGCCAAGGCCGGAGTTGTCGGAGGAACGGAATAAATGGGGGAGAAGGGCAGGGGGGGACGGGAGGAAGAGAGAGTTTACACCGAGCTTTTTCGTTTCCAAGAGGTATATCCATCGATCCCTCTCGCGAACGAGTTTTCTAACCCAATCAAAACTTTTCCCTGGTGTCCTGATAGACTGTCCTCAAAGGGTTATCCCGATATTTCCGCGATCGAGCAAGAAAATGTCCACCGCGCGATCACCTTGCGACGGAAACACGCACACGGCCCGAGAAAAGTCGGTGAACAAGAAAATCCTGTCCGCGAGTAGGCTCGGGCCTTCTACGTCCCGCGGAACATCCGCGCTACACGTTTAAGGGGAAAATCTCTCGGTCGTTACCGATACCTCGAAACAATGCTTGGGAACGGGCACGCCGCGGCCAAAGAAGTGAACAGCGCCGCGCGAGAACGTCATCGAAGATGTCACTGGAGAAGATGTCCTTCCCGGAGG
This sequence comes from Lasioglossum oenotherae, assembly GCA_028455765.1. Taxonomy (NCBI): domain Eukaryota; kingdom Metazoa; phylum Arthropoda; class Insecta; order Hymenoptera; family Halictidae; genus Lasioglossum; species Lasioglossum oenotherae. Next base: position 14,513,675 of record CM052294.1, on the reverse strand, counting down.
TCGGTCCACGTGATGGAACGCGGAAGCGGCCGTAACCACGAACACCGCCGTTCCCGCAAACACCGGCGTTTTTCCCCGCGTTTCTACGATTTCCGACGATTTTCACGGTTGCTTGCGAACCGGGCGCAACAACCACGCGGATTCACGAGCGGCAAAAACGCGCGCCGCGTTTCGGCCGGACAATCGCTTCCGGGGGAGATCAAATCTCGAAATTCGTTCTGATCGATAAATCCGAGAGACGAAGGGGTGGTGGGCTCTGGCAGCTTTCTACACGAATTGTTCCTGTCGGATCCGGGGATCGATTCCCCGGGACTGGGTCGTTCATCAAATTCATCGGCGATGCTCGTCGCGGGAAAACGTTTTTAATTAGCTGGGACTGCGCGAATCCGGGGAAAAGGAACGCGACGAGTAACCGGGCAAAAGAAGGGAAAAGTTCAACTCGTTATCCGCTACGATAAGAGGCAGGGGTTCGAGGGGAGTCGGAGCCGATGGAGAAAGGAATCGATACGGAGGAAGAGAGAGAAAGGTTGAAGATGAAAGTAGAGAGAGAGAGAGAGAGAGAGAGAGAGAGAAGCAGACACTCGCGCTCGTTTCTCCTTGCTCTTTAGTCACGGCCTCGTCTTTATGAATGGGTTCGCTCGTGGCTTACGAGGAATCGTACTATCTCTACTACCACTACTTTCTCGCTCTCTACCTCTCTCTCACTCCTTCTTTCTTCCTTTCTCTCCTCCACTCTCTTTCCCATCCTCTAACGGGGTGTCAGACACCGTCCTTCTCTCAGGGGGGGGGGGGGGGTTACTGCAAACCCTTACACAGAGCCAGCGACAATGGAAGGCGGCCTGCGAATCGATCGTATTACCTCGCAACCGCCACCGCGTCCGGCGTTGTCGTCGTCACTGCCGGCGTCTTTCTCCCTTTCCCGCCCCCCTCTCTCTCTCTCTCTCTTCCTTTCTTTCGCTCTCCCTCTATCTCTCTCTCTTTTTCGCGAAAATTGTAACGGTTACGAAACCTGGGGAACGAGAAGAATCCGTCGCGATGTAAAATCTCGATTCAGCGGATTCGAAAATTTATCTTCATCCCCCGCTTCCTATCGCGCACGGGATACGCGAATCAGTCCGCGATGCAATCGACGATGAGTGAAAAATTACGAATAAGGAATCGACGCCAAGGGTAAAAGGATCGTCTGGGATCGTTCGAAACGGACTCAATCTGCCCACGGGATTGCCGGTCCGTTTTTTCATGAAGCCGGCGAGCCGGAATATTGCGCGGGACGAGCGAAGCGCCTTTCCCTTCGATGGGCGCGGCTGATTCTCGATCGCGCTTCAGCATCGCGACGGGAAGACGCGAAGAAGACGAAGGCGAAGACACCGTGACACACGGAGAGGGGTCGAAGGCCGAAGAGCAGGCGGGTGGTGGTGGCGCGTCGCGTCGGGGAACGATCGGGGCAAGGGCTGCTTTTATCATTCGTATCGCGGGCCTGTTCCGGATCTCCGAAGACTTTAAAGTCCTCCGGTGGTCTGTCCGGGTTTCTGTAACGTGGGCTGGCACGGGGGCACGGGGGAAGAAGACAGAATAACGTTCCCGCGCGCACGAACACGAAACAGAATAAGAAGACGAGGGGGACGGCGAAGAGGAGGCTCCGTTGGTTGGGAGCGGAGACGAGGGAGGTCTCGACGGTATTCGAGGAATGTCATGTAATAATCGGGCCGCCATTCGAGCGTCCGTTTCGACGACAGGCGGCGCCACCGCTCGGCCTGGCTCGGCTCGTCTTGTCTTTTGACGCTGCCGCTGGGACGCCGGGGATGAAACTTATAGGCTCGTTCCACGAGCGCGAGCAATCCTCCGATAACGAACTCTCCGGGATGAATTGGGTTGAAAGCTTTACGGGATTGGATGATTTTGGAAATACTCCGTCCCCTTAATCGCTGACGGTTCAGCAACGTTTTAACTTATTGGAACGAAGACAGCGTCGAGCTAGCTTCTGCTCAGCCGATGATTATCGCTTGGAGAAGTATGTTTTAAAACGTACCAATGGAAACCACCCCTGGCACTGCTCAGTCTACCGACCAGTCCAGACATAACAAAAAAGTCAGCTCGGAGTACATGGTCCGACGGCCACAATGGACTAAACGTTTTCCAACCCCTTTCAAATTGGCCGGTACGACCGATTTACGACACCCTGACAACAAGTACCGTCACGCTCGCGGGAATCACAATAATAACGCAAGGATCGTTAACGAGATGCAGCATCTTCGACTAAAGAGCATCAGGAGAGGATATTCCTGTTCCTCGGTGACCTTTGACTACGGTCTCTCGTCCGACGGAAGAGAACGAGAGGGACAGAGAGAGAAAGAGATGGAAATGGGGGTTACGTCGGGCACTTGAAGCAGAGACAGGTCGGTCTTGGGATTCGATTCACGCAAGCCGGAGAATGTGCTCTCGTAGCCTCGAATGCGAATTTAATAAAGAGAATAAATCATTTTAATGTAACGCACCGGCACGTCGCTGCGAAACGAAGGGGTGACGAAGCTAAGGGGGGTAGAGAAATTCAACGGCACGGGGCGGTTAGCGTGGAGGGGGTTGGAGAACGGTAGGAAAAAACCGGTATTTTTGCGTCGAGCACGAAGGGGTGCATTTCGTTGCGATTATAAAAGCCAGGCAACCCCCGGTGTGTCTAGACGACGTGGCCTCCTATCAAAAACAGACCACCGAACTGAAAAGGCTGAAAGGGCAAGGAACTCCTCACAATGCCAAGAAATTAAAGTTTCTCTGTATATCCACCTATACTCGTACTATGTCTCTTCCTCTACCCTGTTCTCTGTCTCTCTCCCTTTCTTTTTTTTCGATCCGTCTACTGCTCCTATCCTTTTGCTCCTCGCCCATCGTCGATGTCGCGGGCAGGAGAGGAGACAAGAAGAAGAAAGGAAAAACGAAGAGGGAGAGAAAAAGATCACTTTGCCGATAAACGCAAACAGAATGGGGAGCAACGTACGCGCCCGTTAAAGAGACAGGCTGCTGCACTCTTTTCTTCGCGGCGAATGTTCCGCAAGGACTCGCAGGACTCGTAACCTGTTGATGTTCGATCGATCAACGACTGTGCGTCGATAATCCACCAGACGGTACTCCACATTCGCGGGAGCCCGTCGATCTTGCGGTTACAGATAGGAAAATGTCCTCGTCGCATATGTATCCTCGCTTTGTATTACCATTATCGCTATACATATGTAGTGAATCTTCTTAATGAACGTCTATATCATCCCTTGCTCTCTATTGTCGTCCATGTGTAATCACTCCAAAATGGCAAAGCATTAGAGAAGAGGCTCCCAAATTTATTTGGCCTACCACCTACTTTTCAGATAAAAAGATACTCAGCGCCCCCCCTCCCCTGAAAAGCTACTTTCTTTAAGTGAACAAATAAAGAAATTTTCGTTATTTTATATATTATATATACCGCCCTCTTCAAACATTCCAGCGCCCATGTGGAAAGCACTTTAGAAAGCACTGCACTAGAGCAACCGGACACTCCACCAAAGCACGTAAGATCAGTTGCATAAATAGTTAACAAATTTCTCAACGATTCTAAAGAAAGTGACGGAACTATCAGGGTTTTACAAAACCCCCACTATTGGAGCCAGGATAATTTGCGTGCGCCCAATGATAAGATTCAGTCTGAGCCGTTAATGTTGAATAATTCTGTACATTTCTCATGTTTTATAAGTCGTTAAGCTTTTTCCGTTCCCCGCGGAGATATAAGCGTCGCAGGCAATTCCTCCCACGACGCGACGCGGCACACGTAAAGTACCAAATAAAGCGTATTTCCCCTTCTTTCGGCGCCTTGAGGACGCGGGCCCGCTGATATTAATAATCTCACCTATCGAGGGTGAATAAATTACTTCTGCATCTGCATAGCCGTTCAGGATTGGAAAGTTATTAATTTTCGTTTTCCTCGAACGGCCAGAAATCGGCGGTGGCAGATGCTTATCGGCGGCCTCGCGCAGGTTCCTTTTACGTGAGTAATCCTTTACGATTCATGGCTCGCGTATCCTATTTGATGACGTGCAAAAGCAGCACGTGACGCACCGCTTCCTGATTCATACTTCCGACTCGACTCGATCCGACTCGACACGATCGTCAATTTAACGGGCGTCGAAGTTTTTTACGAGTCCCACGCCACACGATCTCGGCGAATCTCGCCCGATTTCCACCCTGTCCCGTATCCGCAGAGGGATCGTCTGTTCGCCGTTCAGGAAGAACCGAGGTTTGATACTCGTTCGAAAGTCGGCTACCGGAGCATCTCTCGTTTCGATCGACTCCGTTGGTCCACTCGATCGAACCAAGTTCGGCGAAATTTTCGGAGTCCGACATATGGCCGCGGGGGCCACGGTAAACGATAGTAATCAGTCCCGATTATGCAAATTATTCGGTGACTGGCTGTGACAGCTAGCGGGCCGGACGTTTCTAGGGTATCAATGAATCGTTCTTTTGATCCGCGCAATAATACCGAAGGTATTTACCGCTCGCCTCGCAATCCTTGACCGGCTACAACGAAGTTCTGGCCTCGCGGTGACAATTTCAGCAGATCGAATTCGTTGTATTACGACACTCGTCGATTATAAACATCGCGCGACGAACGAAGAATTACCGATAGGTAGTGGTGACGCGTTGAATTGTGGGACTCGTCACTTTCAATCAGAACGTGTCGCGCTTCTGCTATTAGCGAGCTGAATACGGGGTGGCACGAATAACTTGAGAACAATTGGGGAAAGCGCAAACACTACATTTTACGATAAAAAAAAACCGTGTATACGACCGTTACACGAATAAACACTGGATTCAAGGATTTAGTTTATCGTCAAGGAGCATGAACTGCACTCGACAACACTATTACTAGACTGCGGATCATTATGCAACATAAAAATTGTCTGCATCGATTTGCAAGAAATAGAAACTACATTGAATGTTATTTCTTCCCTTAATGGTTTTAATAGAGGAGACATCATATTCCCTATTAATTATTAAATTGTATGGATATAAAATTGGTATAATACTAAAATAGTAAATGTTTAGTAATTGATTAGATTCCGACATATTTAATAATGTAAACAATATTTTGAATAATGGTACAACAATTTTTAGTGACGTCTCTCTCTCTCTCTCTCTCTCTCTCTCTCTCTCTCTCTGAGTCACCATTCGAGTTTAAAGGTTAATACACATTCAAAACCACGATCTCTAGTCACTCTAGTGGATATATTCAGTTATGTTTTTATCTTTACTGTATTTTGATAAACTCTTTACACCAAATCTTTATACAAAGACGGTGCAGTCAAATAATAATGAAGCAGTTAAACTTCGTCAGGGTTGAAAATAAAAGAAAAATAATGCATCAGGCTTCGTTAAAGTGTTTATTTTATTGATCCTTTTGTTGAGCTCCATAATCCAATCGTTATACAAAATCATACTTAATATGTTTTGGTTTTAAAACAGTGGAATCTGACTAAAATCGCAAGCGAAACGAAACTGACTACATAGTAGGGATTCAGTATCGGGATCTATGCAATTTAAATCGCGCGCCATTGATTCGAGAATCAAAGGGCAAGAGACCGAACGATTTTCTATCTAGTCACGGTGGGAAATATAAGCGAACCAAGCTGATAAACGACCTCTGGAATGTTAAATAAAACCGACTAGTGCCAACTACGAGTTAGTTAGCAGCAACAGTTGGCGTGGTTGTTTGTATGCTGTGGATCGAGAAAGAAAGGTGGATGTTCTACACCGGCGAAACAGTGACTTTTGTCAGTCTCTTGGGATCCACCGTGAAAGAATAGCAAGCATTCTTACGTGTTTCCTTTTCCTACGACATTCAAATCTTATCCTTAATGAACAGTTGATAAATCGATCAATTATCGAAATATGCGTAACATGCGACACTCATTATACTATACTATCTCAATTCTCGATTAAGCTGACACATACGGCGTAACATTCATTCAATCAAGTAGCTGGTATCATCATGTATAAACCTTTCTAAACGACGAACGAAATTTATTCTTTCGTCAATGAATTGATTTAACATCGAAGGTTCCCGCCATTTTCAAAATATAGAACAGAGAAAAACAATCGACATTGGACAGATTTTCTAACGGCACACAAACGAAAAAAAAACAAAATAAATAAACGTAGTATTGACAATCATTGTTATTTATTTTTTGGATTTCCCGAACGAATCGATCAAATTTCCATAAAAATCTATAGTAAATCGATGATCGGATTTTATGCATTTATGACAAAAATGTGAGTAGCTGTAATTTATGCATTAAAAACATTAGAAGAATTTGAAAATATTTTTGTATTATTTTCTCTATCAATTATATATATTAAGAAAGAAAATAAATCTCTATTTCATTTCATTTCGTTGCAATTCTGCTAGAAAATTTTTATTTTGCTGTCTACCGATCTCAAATCTGACATAAATTATTCAAAAATCGCGTGCGATAGGATCGCATTTTTGTTCAACTTTTGGAACACTACTTGAATATCACTGCAGTATTGTCATTCTATTACAAATTATAATTGACGATTGTTATTGCATCCCCATCCTGAATAGAAGGGTTTTATGTTACCCACGGCCAATAATTTTATATGCACCGATCCAGTAAGAATGTTGAAAAGTTCTCGTGCGAATCTGTGTCGGCACTCATAATCTGATTCCGTTTTGTATACGACAGATGGCACTAGTAAATAAATGGAAGTCGAAGGATCAGTAACCCCGATGGGGGAATAACCGCGCATTAACTCTTTGTTTACTTGAACCCTCTGGAATACTTTCACTGTACCAGATTTCATCGATTTTACGTTTCTGCGTCTGATTTGCATACACGCCGTTGAGGTTAGGAGCCGAATGGAGCGGTCTAATGCTGGCAAACCGATCTTTCCAACATAATAATACTATCGTTAAAAGTTTGATACAATACTTGATATAATCCTCGAGTGCCTGTTGTACTCGTATTAATATAAACTTAGGAACAAAAGCATTGTCACACACCTGGCTTTTAATTATAAAAACGCATATAAATTAAAGATAAAGCTCGATACGTATTGGGATAATATTTTGTCCTAATTGTAACTATTGGATCTCCAATTTTAGAATATCACAACAAATTTTATATTGATTAATTACTACACAGCGGATCTTTATGTAAAACAAACACTTTCTACCCGAATTGCAACAAACTGGAGTGAAATAGAAATTTATTTTCATTCTTAATATGGCCAATCGGTTGGAAATAATGTAACAGTATTTTTAAATTCTCCCAATGTTCTTACTGTTTTAAATTACACCAACTCATTTCTGTCATAAATGCATAAAATCCGCTGTCTATTAATTACGAGATTAAAAGAAGCCGTTATCGCGGAAACAAAGGTATCGAGACATTTATAAATTTATAGTATATTATTATTAATTTGTATAGCTAATATTTCGTGTGCAGTCCCTTATTGTTTACAATCACTTTCGATCTGTCTTGCATGGAATGCGCTAATTCATGTAAAATTTGTTTCTTTGGTCCGGTAATTGTGAAAAAGCTTAACCTAGTGTCGTGTTTTTTCTTTCATTTATAAGAGTTTGTATAATTGAAAGCCGGGTGTGCCCAATACTTTTGTTCGTAACTATACGTTGACAGGTTCGAATCTCTTTTACGTTAGCAAGATAATAAGTTCATGTAGAGTGACCGTGTGCCATTGGTCATATATCGAAAAGCCTGCGTGAACCCGTAGACGAAATTCGCGTGGCACGACGAGGAAAGAGAAACAATGCGTGAAGACGCAAAAGCGACCGCGTGCCCTTTTTATGTTTTCTTTTCTTTTTTTTTTGCAGGTTGTAGTCGAGGTAAACACAGCACGGCACGTTTCGTGGCGCCCCCCTAACTGATAAAACGCCATCGAAGCACTCTCGTGTCTCTCGCTCGCGCGTGTGAGAATCACGGCATGACATACGGCTCGCAGTCAAAACGAAACGTGACACCCGCTGAAAGGTGTCGGAACTACGCTGTCAGGGATAGGCATTGGAATTGATAAGCCGATATAACCTCAAAAGTAGACGAGATAAGGCGTACTTAAAGGAGCGTGAGTTTACGACCACGCCACCGCCACGCACGCCAGACAGTGGCATGCTTCGATGGTGGGGCCACCGTGCCGATCCCTTCCGCGAACGTTTCGAAACCATCAAAAATGTATTTCCATTGTCAGTACTCACCATCGTCTGAGTTGACCAGGTCTTTGTGGATGTCGGACATATCTGAAACCCACAAACACCACGGGTTAGCTGAAAATCCCTCGTGTTTTCAGGCAGCCTCGTTCGATCCACAGGCACTCACTCACCCGCCATGTTGTAACAAACTGCAACGCGCCCCGTGGCCACGCGTTTAACTTTTCTGTATCGAGAGATCGTTTCCTTTAACACAATCCGCCGTGATATCGATATTGCCAATTTTAAGTCTCGTTTCAACGGCTCTATGAAACGGGAGCACTGGAATTGACCGTTCCGCGAAACCGTCTGTATCTAACGCGCAAATTACAATTACGGAAGAGTAACTAACTTCCTACAACGAAGACATGCTCTGACGATAGATTTAAAATTGCATACACGATAGTACAGTCTTCGGATTTATTTTTTCAAATTTCAAACTGCTCTTGCGTAATACCGAAATTCATGATGATTACAGTTTTCGTCTATATTGTTGTGATTAACGTTTTTTTGGAACGACAGTACGAAAAAATATAGAGCAGTATGTGATTTATACATTTAATACATAAATAGTATCCTAACATTTAGGATAGGTTGTTATGAATCAAAATCAACAAAGTTCTTAAAAAGGTTTTGCAAAGTTATACATATGATAGCGTTTGATGTCTTCACAAGAATTTGATAGGAGCTTATATGTATACATATACGTACTATATGTATGTATACATATATACATATATTCTCTTCTTTTTTAAATATACTACAAGATATCAGTATTTTGCAGTTCCCTAAAAGATAAATCTTATTTTATAGCGCAAATTTAATTACTTGCTTGTCAATGTTGACAAGTACAGTTAACAAGTAATGCAGACTTTCATAATTTAAGAGAGAAGAACCTCAAGTTCATGGACAAAATATTTTCTACGCATTTGTGAGCCAGTCACAAATATTAAATTGGAAATATACAACGTACAGTGGTAGCAATTTGAATGTAAATTGCAAATATGTTTTCTCAATATCTACAATGTAAAAAAAATATTTTAATTTCATTTTTATTATGTTACTTTTGATGTCTAATTAAATGCAAATCGTGTATAGGCAGAACTTAAAGAAAATAGATCGCGCAGCTGGCAGACGTACGACAATATTTTTCTCCGCGGTGTGAATTTGTAGTATGTTAATTTATATATTACATTTATATAGTCAAAAGTAACGTTCTCGATACACCTTATAAATGTGATGCGTTTAAATGCAACTGTGCTTTCTGTGACCAATGTGAAGTCCTTCTCTTGATTTAAAATACTGTATTGTAAGAAAACGAATGCATAGAATAATATAATGATATCCAGTACATGATGCACCAGGTGTGTTGTTGCTGTGATTATCTTGCGACAGTTCCTGAGAATTGTGTAATATGTAAAAGATAGTGGAAGAGTATTAAAAAATGCTGGTACACTAAAGTGGTGTCATGTATTATCGAGAACTACTTCTTCGATTGTAGCCCTGCACATTGGACACTCTACAAGTTGAACCGAACACATTTGGCAAAACCCTCTGAAAGAATTTATGTTCATATTTTATGTCGAGAATATACTACTAGACAAAATAACATTTTAGTTACATTTATAGTCACACATATCTATAATTACCTGTGATTGCATGGTAATAATCTTACTGAAGCTCTTTGGTCAAAACACAGTGTACACGAGTCTTCTCTAACGCTAAGTTTTCTCAATTGGTCTAAGTAAATATGTCTAGGAAGCACAACCTTATCCTCTGGTTTTAAAGAAGCATAATCATTGAACTTTTTGTATTCACGATCAGTAGGAGGATATTTGAATGGAACATTTCCAAAATTAAAAAGACATTGTTGGAATGACATAAAACTGGCCGCAGCGAAAAATCCGGATCTAAAATGTTCATAACATGCACCGTAAGTTCATTTATTTTTACGTAAAGAAATCGTTATAATAAGAAAACATTTGCATACCTTACTGTTTTGAAAACTTGAACACATGGTTTTAACTGCACGCCGTTTATAGAAAATACTATTTCTAATTTGTTCAAGTCTAGCAGACAACCCAGAACATCACCAGCTTTCCAAGATGGTCTATCGTGATGTTTTTCGCTCTTTGCATTGTACCAAATCAATCTACGACAACCATCATAGGCCAAAGAAAATTCATCGTCACCTATGCCATACCCCTCCTAAAGTGAGAATGTATATTGAAAGAAAACACTTTCTACATAGGTTTTACATATGTACACCTGACTATAAAATCTTACATGATTTAAAAATGTGCTATCCTTTGTAGCCCAACCAATTTGCATTACTCCTGCAGTTATTAGAAGTGTTTCATAGTACCAAGTGCCAGAATCCACTTGAAACGTACATCTTACGCTTTCAAATGAGTATGCATCGCATCGAGCCTAAAATAGCCATAATAGACAACAGTAACGAATTATAATACAAATTAAATTTTTCTGATAAGACATATATTGTATTGATTCAACTCACTTCTAAACCGTTAGGCGATATCTTCAGGTACTCGCTTACATCCTTTGTGTTTAACATAACATTAATGCCAGACACATCAACCGAATCATGAGAATATTTCCTACCTTCCATCAAAACTAAAATAATCAAATTATTTTTTATATTCTTTCATATTATCATATATAATACAAGTTTATAAATACTTACATAAGTTATCTAAACACCACTGTGCACAAAATCCTACTTGCCTGCGCACATAATGCGTTTCTGTTACCCATTTTTCCAATTCTAAGAGTGGATTAGGTTTTTCTGCCATTAAACGTTTTTTAATAGTAACTTTATTTTCACCTGTTAAAATATAAAAATCATTTTACTCAAAATAACTTAATATATGTGTTTGCAGTATTATAAAACCAGGAGTGTGCGGCGGGAGAACCCGAAATATCGGGATCATGACAGGTACCCGAAAATTTCGAGATTCTCGAAATAATCGGTATTCTTGAAATAATTTATTCTTTTCGGGAACCCGACCTGACCATCGGATTCCCGATATTTCGGTTTCCCGCACACCCCTAATTATAGCAGCGAATTATAGCACTCACTTGTCTGTGCAAATTTTTCCAAAGCTATTAACGAAAATAATACCATGTAAGGATCGATATCTTCCCTCTAAAATGATATGAAAATTTAAAATATACAAACATTCATAAAATACATCTTACAATGTTTTGATATACATAATGAAGTTTGTATGACAAACTTACAATAATTGAGACAAGATAATCTAAGGTTACATCGGATAGAATTGCAATACTGCTAGGACCAGCCAATTTTTCAGCTATACAACCCAGCACCACACAAATATTACGTTGTTGAGTTGCAGTGGTTTGTACATTTCCAAGTTTTTGATAAAATTGAAACATACGTGATAATCTTAGAACCGATTCCTGTAAGATTAAACTAATCTTCGTAACGTGTCCAGATGTAAGAGATAATTAAGAAAGATGGAATAAAAAAGTGCGAACATACCTTTGTTGGCAATGGACAATCATCCAAGAGAAGAGTAATAACCGAAGGGCCTAATGGGTTATGCATGGGAATAACATTAACCATTGAATTAATTACTTGTATCCACCCATCTTCCTTATCAGCAATTATGTGTAGCTTTAACATTGCAGGTGGTGGTTCTTGCTCGCTACATAGACAAACATTATACAATAGTGGTTACACATATGAACATTTACATAGATTAATTGTCAACACGTAATACTCACTTATCAACAAGAGAACCAATCACTGCTAATGTTTCAAGTACCAATTTGTCGATATTAGCAGAATTTGGAAAATTAAAAGCTGCAGATGTTACACTACCAGACGCAGCTGTGCCTACATTTGATTCAGAAAATACAGTACTTTCAGCTTCCGCATGATTCTGTCCGTTAAATACCTCATGTTCTTCTGGTGTATCTTTACCCAAACAATTGCCCATTCCCACAATTTATAAGAATACTTTTAAAGGCTTTCTATCACATATGTTTTCTAAGTGATATTCACACAATTAAATGACATGTGTACTAATAAATATTACAACCAATGTAATAAAAACCAATTTCCATTTAAAACCAATGATGCTATGTACACAAATTTACATTTACATATATCTCCATAGACATCTAGTCTAAAAAGAAATATTAATTTTGGTTGCTGAACATAGTAAAATTATACCACATAAAATCATGTTGCCTCATCAGAATTAATTAAAATTTTTATTTACATTCTTGTGCGTTTGTTCACTGCTTTTAAATACATGGATAAATATTATTTAAACAAAAATATATAACATATGAAACTCAGTTTACAATTACAGTTGTTATTAGTTACAAGCGCATATCTGAAAGAGAGAATGAAAGTTTATTTAGTAATCATTTTTTCAATAATTTTCTAGGTCATATATTTGATTGTTACATACTTGTTTCAGAACTGTCATTTGGTTATGTTTTTATAAAAGCCGAACCATTCCATTTAATTCTTCATATATCTTCGCGAACTATATTCTTTGTACAACAGATTGGAAAATCGTAATCATATTACTCTTTTATCAATCGAATACGGATTCTGACGTTTTCGCACACTTTGACTCGTATCTTTTAGGTTATGTTCTTGATAATCTTCAAAACAGTAATCTCAGCATAACAGGATACACGTACTATAGTATGCCACCTTTCACGTGAAGTGATCAATTCTAAATCATTCATAAGATAAACCTTTATACGTCAGCACTCTTTTTACTTTATATAAATATTTTAATACTTGTTTCGTTTAGTTTATTTGTGCATTGAATATTATATATTGAGTACATTTTATAATCATAAATTCGATTTCGATCGAAAGAAATTTTAATCGAACTACAGCAATCTTACAAATACAGATAACATACATATATATATAGAAGTATTTAAAAAATTACTGATAAGAATAGCTTGGATACATATTCTTTGCAGATCTTGAATGTTACAAATTTGTAAAACAAAATTTACGTTTTCTACAAGAATGTCGTAAAAATAATTATATATTATAAATTATCGTATACATTTAAATAAGAAAATACATTTTCATTGATATTGTGATAAAAAGCGATAAAAATTTAAGAATTTTATTAGATGATTTTGAGCCTTTGAATGAATATATATGTTTATAATATAACTTTATTGTTCTTTTAACTTTATTGCCCCTCAGGACTATGTACAATTCTTACATCACCTACTCCCAGCGCCCGCTCTAGCGATTACGTCGCCCCGGACAAAAGGACAAAATTTTTTAAGTAAAGATTTTATTGAAATTTTAATAAAAGAAAATTTTCTACTAATTGGGTATTTAACACATCAATATATTTCTCACACTTACATCCAAAATAGAATTTTATTACAAATATCCAATCATAATGAAAAAAGTAAAAAAACTGATCACTTATATCTATCACATTGAACATTTTATGTACAATGTTGAAACTCTTATTGAATATATAATGTATTGCACTTAAAAATATCCGTACTGAATCTTATTTTTCTATCTTCTTCAATTCCTTCGTTTATAACTTTACATTAAGGATAAGGCTGCTGTTTTCAGTGCTAGAGCTTGTAACTCTTTAATATCTCTCTCCAACCTGGAAACAAGATATGTCGTTGAGTGTAATATAATTTAGTTTTATAAATGACAGAATGTAACACCACACCTTTCGTGATGATCTTTAATAATATTATATGTATTTAAAAAATCTTGAATGCTATCATTGACGCATCGATAAGATTCATTATGAGATCCAATTAAATCCATCATAGATTTCAAAGTATCTCGACAAGATTGTAGTGCTTGAATTGTTTCTTCCCATTCTGTGTGTGTTTTAGGAAGAATTATATTGTCACAGCGTAGTACATCATAGTCTTGTAGAACAATATGTAACTGGGATAAAACATCTTCTAATTTCCTACTATTCTCAGATTCTGTAATTCAAACCATAACAAACTCATTTCTCTAACAGAGTTTTAAGACAGTTCATTTACAGTGTAAATTTTACACAAATCTTTATCAATGTTACTTACTAAAACAGTTTTTTATGTCATTAATTTGTAAGTCTACTTCATTCTGCAAATTAGTTAGGTAACGTATATCTCTGTGCCTGGTTTTTAATTCAAATAATTTCTCCTTGTTGAGGTGAATTTCCTCAGCCATTGACACTAATTGTGATACCATCAATTTCGTCTTCTTCTGTGCCTTCTGTTTCAATAAAATTTCCACCATCAGTCTTTGTAAGTATGTGTCATACAAAAGTTTCATCTCTGTATCCTCCTCGTCAAAAGATTTGTCAGACTGAGATTGGGATCCACGAATTCTTGTGAGGTCTGGGTTAACGTAGTAATAAATATTTTACATGTTTTATAGATACATATGATTAAATAATTTAAATAAAATTTTTTACTATGTGGTAAGACAAAATCTGATGGACTCATTGTTGAATGATGACGAGAAGAAGCTTGAACACTGACATTTTCTATGTTTCCCTTTTGCATTTCACATATAGAAGCATTCAATAGACTAAAAATAAGTAACAATTATTACAAAATAAATTAAACAAACTGAAAAATTAATTACACTTACTTTTTAGTTTGCCGTATCACTTTTGGTGATTCCGTGTTATCTTTTTGCATTTCGCCGGGCGGTTATAAGGTTGCCCAACTAAACTAACTGTTTATAAACTATACCGAATGTCGCGGGTCGCGGGCACAGTTGGAGTCAGGGGGAGAAAACTCTTATGTATGGCCTTGGACTGCTTAGTAAACTTCGAGGGAATTAGACTAGATGGCACCACGATCACAGTTATCTTCTTTTACAGGGCTTCCCGAATGTCTATATTGAAAACAAAGACAGTTTCTTTTCTCTCTTGGAGTAAACAATAACTTTTTATATTTCCATTACATTTATTCTGTTTAATACCAAATTTACCACGGTCAAATGATCGATTTTCTATTTCGTAATTGTTGAGATTATAAAAACGCTTTCATAAGAAATGATACTTTATTTAATTAAGCATAAATCCTGTTACATATGCTGCTATGAAGAATGCATTTAAACAAATTGGAGATATTCTAAATTCTATGTGTTTCTTGTATTTCCCTTGGAAGAATGTCCTGTTCCGCCACTTATCAGTCTGTATTCTCTGTTTACTGGTGCGTTAATATTGCTAAATACTAATACTGAATACTACCCTTTGCACTCGAGGATATACCGATTCCGAAATAAAGGCGTTTTTTCTAATTTAGAAGATTTTTGTCACTTGTTACCTTTTTCATGTTATCTACAAAATCAACTGGATTTACTTAACAAGAATTTACTAAACATAAAGAAATTTGGTAATGTAGAAACTGTTATGAATTATAAATTATAGTAATGTTTGATCGTGCCTCGGAGGAAATAGCCAAGTGCAAAGAGCTAATAATGACAATGCTAATATACCGAGTTAATTTAAAATGATAAAATATCTTGAAAGTTAAGGCAGAAATATATATTTTAAACGAATAAATGCACATATAATTCATTGGGAAATATTCAAAGATTATTTCTTACCGTCGTCAATGATGTCAATACAGAAGACGTTCTACTTCTACGTTGTTCTACGTGTTCACGAAGAAATGGCAGAGAGAAACTTGTGGAAACTTGTAAGAACGCTCGGCGGCTCGACTACCCCATATCCCTACTTCGCGCTACACGTCTTCCGCTATTGGTCGAATCGCTTGCGAAAACAGAAAGGCATGTATGTGTTGAGTGTGAGTGTGACTGGAACAGAGCGATGTGGCGATGCTAAGATCCTTTGTTGACCGCTCCCGCCAGAATTCAAGTAAGTGTATAAGTGTAAGAGTGGGGTCCACACAGTGTTGTCAACTTAGACTTTTCAAAGTCCGTATATAGAAGATTTAAAAATTCCGTAGAATTCCGTCGATTATCCCTTGGAAAATCCATGGATCCACGGTTTTTTTATAACTGTAAGTTACAAGGCAAAAAACTGCTGTATACGTTGTCGGATGCACGGAATTATATAGATATCATACATATACCTATTTACATACACTATGTAACAAAAATGTTGCAGATCCTTGAATGATTTGATCCGTGGGCTGATTTGAAATTAGTTTTTCCTTACCAAAAATATTTTCCAAAGCTTTATCCGGAAACATCGCGATCAATCCGAGCTCGATCGGTAGACTCGTGCTCTGATTGGTTGGTGCTCTGATGGTGGCGATCCGAACGAGTGCAGCGGATACTGCATTTGCCGCTGGAATTTTCCGCGCGTGATTCGAACTATAGTACGTATTTCAGATAATACAATTCTTATTTCCATCGTAATACAACTTGTTCTACTTGTTCTACAACTGTACTATTTCTTATTTCCATTGTAATATCTAATTGTAAAACAAATTTTCTAGTTATTACTTAGTGATAGATTTTATAGAAGTTGTTTGTAATTGGTAGACTGCGAATCTTTATGCATTATTATAGCAAAATTGAGCAGATGAAATTCAAAATTGTTGAAAAACTTTAAAAGTTGAAGATGTCAATATATTATTTCTTTTCTATTGAGGTAGAACATCTTTGTGAACAATGCCGTGTCTTTTATTTGTTCTCATTCCATATTCCATTTTTGGTACTTATACCGATTATTTGAAATGTGTTTCAGGCATGAACTAATGGTGCTTATTACACAAATGAGTGTCTTTTTGTAGAAGTTAATGTAAATACGACAAATCAACATGTAAACACATATGTATATGCTCTGTATTAATATGCATATAGAAACATATAAATAGAATGTATTGATATGTACATTTATTATTATATTATTTTAAAACGAAATATAATATATTAATTTTTACACTTTATAATAGTTTATCCCAAATAATTCTCTGAAATATTCTACATAACTAATACGATGTATTATTTGGATTGTTAAACTGTAAAACTCGAAAAATAATTTGTTTAACCAATGTCTTCGCACAAATAACAATCATTTACACGGGATAGAGTACTATAACTGCCAACTGCTATATTTTAAGACTCATCTGGAAAAGTCCTCTTGCTATGTTGTTTGCTGTTCGTAAATAGATACACTGAAATTGCTGTGTCATCGACGTATGACAATAAGTGATCAACTGCGGTTAAGTAACTAGTTGCATCGTGAGAAAGAAGAAGATTAAGTCATATCTAAGGAAGCGATTTTGCAACAACTAAATGCTTGTTTCTTTTTTTTAACATTTACAGTGGATCCAAAAAGTATTTGATCACTAAATTTGGGTCCAGCAGGATAAGCATGCACCAACGGTCCCCCGACAATTTTTATCAGTATCGCGTGCAAAATAATACTTTTAGGTTGAAAGATAATCTCCCAAAATGTTAAGTCGCTAACCCCTCATTTAAGGATGATATGATGAGGTAAACATCCTTAGGGATAATCCCTTGCACTCGGAGCTATTCTAACTCGAAAATGCAACATTTCTTCCGATCTAGAGTATCTCCATTCCCTATGATTTTTTCAATTTTATGGATATGAAATTGCTACAATACCTCATACAATACCTAAATGTTCAATAAGTGATTAGTAGACTGCGGATGTTTATGCAATTTTCAATTTTTGTAGGCAAATCTTAAGAAAGTGGAATCGTGTAAAATCTCATTTTCAGTGGTAGTCTTTGTTTTCAAAATTTTCTTAAATAGGGGCAGAGCTGTGATAGACAATCGATTCAGACCATCTTCATGATTCACGAAAATAGTAAACTCTAGTGACTGTCCAGATTTTCACTCTCACTATCTGTATGACGACCATTGCACCCTTACTCATAAATCACTCCCTCTAATAATAGTAGCTTATACAGTTAAGCAGCATAATTGTTTCCACACACTTGAAATCAGAATAATCTTTTATCAATAGACCGAAACGATTTCAATTTCTCTGTAAGGCTAGAAGAATTAGTTTAGTAAATGACGTCTAATAAATAAGTTGAAACAATGCATTTGGTCGGAATTCTGTTAAACAATAATAAAAATTGATTGTTACAACTTTTCTAGCTAGGCCAATAACGAAAATTTAAATGATGTGTTTTGTAAACTCGTATGAATTATATGCGTTCTGAAAATTTCATTGAAATTGGTTAATTGGTTTACGAGTTATAAACAATCAAAAGTGGTAAAAATTGCAATTTTTCACGATATTCGGCCTTTTTACCACTTTTTATCGCTTATAATTCGTAAACCAACTAACCAATTTCAAATTAAATTGTCAGAACGCACATAATTAATGCGAATTTACAAAACATATCGTCTAAATTTTCGTAATTGGCCCAGCTAAAACAGTTTTAAAAATCAATTTTTATTGTCGTTTAACACAATTTCGACCAAATGCATTTTTTAAACTTATTTATTAGACGTTATTTACTAATCTAAATCTTCTAGTCTTACACAGAAATTGAAGTCGTTCGGTCCATTGATAAGAAAATTATTCTGATTTAAAGTGTGTGGAAATAGTTACTGTATAAGTCCTTACTGTATATATAAGACCACAGTTTATAAGAATTAGAATTAGATATATTGATTCCAAATATGTGTCTAGTGACATTTCAAACCCAAACCTAAACGGTATATGTATTTGTGCGACGGTGTCAAGTGTAAGTCATTCACAAGTGCGGTGAATACCAAGGAATCTTAAAAATCTTATTTAGAGTTCCGTTCAATACAGATATATAACGAATACATTTCGAGATGGATGTATTTAGATATAAGTAGTATGATATTATGATAAGAACGCTGAAAATAAACGTACAACGGTCAATCTTTCGATGTGTGATGCCCTCACCGATTTTGATGATTTCTGGGCATGTCATAGAAATCAACATATTAAATAACTTTTTCCTATGCATGTTTGTAACGATCGGTTTTAGTTTCCGAGATATTCGTAAAAAACTTGAATCTTGAATCAATTGTTTAATGAATACATTGAGCTCATTATTTTAAAAAATACATCGAAGTAAATGTGATTTTTATTGAATTTGTTGAGAAGATCTCATTGATTTGAAGTTGGTTGGGATTAGGTAGGCGCGGGGGGCGGAGAGGGCCGGCCGCAAGGCCGCAGAGTCGGGTAAACCGATGAATTTCGGGTAAAAATCAAAGAACTTCTGATAGAAATGAGATAGAGCGATGAATTAAAAAAAATTAAAGCTAAAATATTGCAGAGTATGAGGAAAATGGAAAAATTACGGTACGATCATTTTTGAACCTTGAAAATATGTGTTAAACTTGCAGAATTTACGGATAAATTCTTTTCTTGTCGTGCTATACGTCATTTCCCGTAGATATTGTCACGTTGATTTCAAATATGGTCGCAAAGTTTGTCTGGTCGCAAAAATCGATTTTTGTGAAAAGAACTAATGGAATCATCATTTTTTCATTGAGTCGATTTGATAACCCACTGGTTTGAAGGTATATTGTATTCTCGTATATGGAACACAATAAGAAAAATATGTATACAATAATACAACAAAAATTATTAAAATCAGTAGGGGTGTCTCACATAGGAAGGGTTACCGACTTAACGATGCTGGTAAACGACAGTGATCATAATGAGCATAATAAAAGTAATAGTAATAGAAATATAACACAATAATAGAAATATAATATAAATAATAGAATAGTAATTGCGTGTTGAAGTTTACCGGAGTAGGTTCTAACAGCAAGCGAGTGCTGTTGACAATCATGTGACCCTTTGTTACCATGCAACTTTTGTTCGATATGGTTCTGCATACGTCACGTTAGGACTCTCACCCTGGTGTTATCTTACTGTACACTAGATTTCATATATCAATTAATCAGTTACTGTCTCATGGTGGGGACGAGGTATCTAATGTTTCTAAGGCTTATAAAAAGACAAAGGCATTGCTAGCAGTTCTTATTGTATACCGTCGATGTCGAGACGGCGAGAGATTTTGAGTGTCAGTAGTGTGTCTCTGTAGGATTGTCATCACGATGCCAGTTACTAAGGACAAAAATGTAAGACCTTATTTCGCCGGAGATCGCAATGCTGGAGATCACATTCGTGTTATACTTTCACTACTTTCTCGTGGATTGTTATTTGCGCTAGTTCCTATTTTCCTATATGGATCGTTCTTATGAAAACTCGTGAGTCCTAGATATTGTCCCAAAGAAACTTTTGATTATGATATAGTTTTTACTGTATGTACATGCAGTGGAACCAAGAAGTATTTGAACACTAAATACCCGCTTCTCGAAAAATTGTGTATATATATCTAAACTGAGAATTTCGTAAAAATGATGTACGACAATATGGGATTAATTTTAAAGCTAGAAGCCTCTTGTTTCATAATCCATTTTTCATTTTGTTTTGAGATTTTTTATATACTCTACTGCTCACTGAAGTTTGACCAAGAGAGAAAATTTTAAAATATAATAATTTAGAACGTTTCCCTCGCCTCAAGAAAGTTTATATTATTACATTGTAATCATAAATAACCTTTCTACGTAACTAATGAGGGTCTTTCGAAGAAACATTGCAATAAACATTATTACCGTATTACGTAAGGCTATTCGGCCGTGTAAATTTCCATCTGGTAGCCTTTGACCGTATCAAGTGCTGTTTTGCTGCGATTTCGTTTACTTATCGATCGAAGATATCGACCTGGTGTAGTCATTTTCGAGG
>CM052294.1:14416342-14492581 GCA_028455765.1 Lasioglossum oenotherae | reverse complement strand
GTGTAAAGTTTTTATCAACCATCCCTTATACTTCTTCCGGCAAGATAGCGAGGTCACAGCTGAAGAATATGGCAAAGTCATTCGCAGTTAATTAAATGTTTACACATTACTTTTACGTAGAAAAACTAATAATTAAATCGGTTTACTATTTTTGTTGGAAACAGTGTTATTATAAATGTGTTATTATACATATACGTAGTGTGTACAGATTGTTCTAAACTAATGTTCAATGTTCTTGTAATCTTTACAATTGACTCTAATGACTTCATAATTGATTAGTACTAATGTTCAATGTTCTTGTAATCTTTATAGTTAACCCTACTTTGTTAGCAGAAATTAGATAACCTCAAGTTTACATAACAGTTTGGATTACCATACAATTCGATTGTACAAACAAGTTATAGAGCGATTAGAAAATGAAACTTTGACCATTTTAATAAACAATTATTTTTTCGAAATATTCGAAAACTTATCCCATTTATTAACATTCATTTTCCTAAATACTATTAATTACTAACTTTTTATTTCATTCATTTATATTGATTAGCAAACTTTACGATATGTTTTCGTATTTCTTTTAAAACCTAAGTGTCTATATGTATATCGTCGAGTGTCATCTACCACCTTTAATTTAAGCCTTCAAAAGTTCTGATATTCCTAATACGAAAGTACATTTTAAGAGACCCTTTAATGTCCAGCCAATTTTCTCTGGGTTTCGTTAATTATTTTGGTATCTCTTTTTGAACCTTTTTAAAACCACTTTCTGAACCTTTGAAGTGTCCCCATCTTAAAATTAAATTTAGTAAATGTAGCTTTGAGGGCGACCACGCATACGGAAATACAGTATTAGCAATAGTTTTTTGCAAATATCTCGAAAACTAAGACCGAGCACCGAGTAGACGTAATGACAAGAGTTGTTCAGAATGTTGTCCTGGACAACATATGTGAAGGTCAAGTTGATCCGTGATGAGTGGGTGTAGTGGCTCGTAAGCAAACCAATTCAAAGTAGCTGCTCCAATCACTCTTTCTTCGCGACTGTCTCGGGAATTAAGGCTGACCGACGGATAATTTATAAAGCAAAGTTGTTCAGAATGATGTCCTTGACAACATTTGTCAAGGTGAAGGACATCCGAGATGGCTCCCCTCAAATCTATATTTACCGAAGAGACCCCTTAAAGTCCACTGATATTTCTTCTAGCTATCGGATAAGATTTGTCAATTTTTCGATTAGGTTTTCGATTTTCATGGAATCCTAAACCCTAAAGTGCGACTCTATTGGAATAGTTCAAAGGTCTGTAGCCAGTCCCTTAAGGGTTAATTAACATGGCAATTAAGAATAATTTAGTAAATTAATCAATTTTATTGAGCATAACTCTTAACCACTTGTCAACATCATTCGCATTCGATGGCGTCTTTATTCGTATCCACGAGCCTTAGATTCTTTGAACATGGCGACCAAAGAATCCAGAGTTTCCAGAGCAGTGGGTTCAATTTGGTTAGCCGGGAGCAAGAATCCATGACTGCCAGTGTCACGAAGTTCATAAGTGAATGTCACTTTCTTGTGGAAGGTACCCTTCACCCAGTCCACGGAGCTTCCGGTGGCAACGTCTGAAAATAAAATGTAACAGATGGGAGCACATACTAATAAATTATCCGATTTTATTCATTTATGAATTAACCCTTAGCCAATGAATGCTTTGTCATTATGGTACTTAATTTTCACTCTACCGCTATAACTATTTTTAGTTTTAACTGGCTTTAACTGTTGCTTTAAGTGTTTTCAGAAGAATATTCAAATTTACATGTGTATATAGTGGATCATTTCGATCCGCTTGCGTCATCTTTGAAATGTGCATACTTCGAGGGTTAATTAATATTGGATATTCGATATATTATATTTCTTTGTACTTACAAATAGTTTCAGCGATGTTTCCGGTTTGGTATTTGGTTCCATAACGTTTGGCAAGGGCCTGGATGGTCTTCTGGCCGATTTGGAGCTGAAAATATGCAAAATAAATGTATTTCTTTCTGTCGCCTCATTATCGCCTAATCGGTGAATGAATGATTGTCTTGTTATTGTGCAAACAAAGTATATCTTTCGATCTTCACTATCGATTGATACGATGAGTCAATTAATTGCTTAAGATGTCACGGAAATACTCAATAACATCAAAAATCTTGACACAATTATCAGCTATACATTCAAGATAAAACCGAAGGTTTCATGTGCGCAGTTAATAATAAAACTAAAGATAACTTATCCAGAGGCAGACTAAAATGTATGTGCAATTTCAATTAATGTATCTCTAATTGTGTATCGTCTTGCACACACAAAAAAGTATGTGTTTCTCAGCGCCCTTGCGGCTGCTTTTAATTTAAATGTTACTCTGAATGAAAACTATTTTATACTTACAGATTCATTGTAGTTTTCCAAATGTTCTGTCGTGTGGCCGTAAGGGAACATCAAAAGCTGTGAGTAACTGTGGAAAGCAACATAGGCGTAGAATTTGTTCGAAATTGATTTGATGTAGTCAGACATCGTCTTGGTTTCGATTTCAGAGAACGCAGAGCTTCCTCCATAAGTTTCACTGCATGGGTTGGTGCTAGCACCGCCAGCTGCAAAATAAACAACAAATGATTTGTTTATTTTCCATCATTTTTCGAAAATATTCACCGACATTTTTTAAAAATAATTCTTATTTAAAGCGAGAAAGCATTTATTTATTTAATTTGCCAACATAGTAAGTATAGAGTACTGATTAAAATTTCAGAGCCTAATAAGTTTACATTTTTAACTTCACATTATAACAATTAATTCATTATTTTTATATGAGGAGTACCATGGATGTTTGCAAGTTGAAACTATTTGGAAATACTGTAAATTACATTTTTGTAAACATCTTTTGTATTGTAACTCTAACAATTTAATCACCCATTGTCATAGAGAATAACTATAATGCCCTAACTTGCAAATAAATATAAAAATATAAATATAATTGTTAAATGTAATTATTGCTTTCTTATAATGATAGTATTGCAATTTATTCAGTTTTGTTTAAATTTTTATGTAAAACATAGTAATGCAAAATGCATTGAAAAAGAGATCATATTATTTTGTATACTGTTTAAAAAAATACTCACACATCCATTTGTAGCCCCAATTCCTGTTGGGGTCACTTCCGTGGCACAGAGCGTTGTATGGCTTGCGTGTCTTTCTCCATAAGCGGTTCTGAATCAAAATTATCGCCGATCAAGTATACTGATTTAATTTCGTTGGAATACATCAGAAACGAGACAAGGTTCTGCGTAACTATGTAGAGATCATTAAACTGCGGATATGTATGCTCTTATGATGTGTGCGCATTTTTAAACTATTAAGAGAATCTTGTATATTAACAAGATTATTTTAATTTAACATTATGTTCAATCAATGACACACGCCTTAATAGTTTCTCGCTCACTTTTTAATAATCTTTCGAATCACAGGGTTAACAAATTATAATGCAAAAACTAAGAGTCACCTTCGCTTTTCGATAAAAAAGCAAAACATAAAAAAAACCAATTATCCCATTGCATGCCCCATTCTATATTAAGCAAATTTTGTTTAGAGTAAATTTAGATGGTGTAATTAAGCGACTCACCCTGTATAATCAATCGATATTTTCAAATGTTCTTGTAAAATGTAAAACTGAGACAAAAATTAATCTGTTGAACCCTTTAAGTCTAAAAACACCTTTACTATTTTATTAAATAAAAATGAGTGTTAATGATATAAAAATGTGCCTTTGCTTCGTAGCACTTACTCCAGCCGATTTGTATTTTTACTGCGGCAATTATTTGGTTGTGAATTATTTTAGCTAGCCACAATCAAATGGTTAAATGAATTACTATTTCTAATAGTTTTTATTCGAAGTATATCACTAATTACCGTGGTGTGCGTGTAGACATATCCGTCAGGGTTGAAAGAGGGGAAGATGTACCATTCGTGACTCTCAGCCAGTGCCCTAACATCAGGTTGCTTGCTAGTCAACAGTTCGTTCAGCATGTACAGGACGGTAGCAGGGGAGATCCATTCTCTAGCATGGATACCACCTTCGAGGAAGATTCCGGGTTTGTTCTGACCAAAAGTCAGCTTGACACCTTTGATTTGACGACCCTCGTAAGTCTTTCCTCCAACGATTACTTGAACCTTGCCGGGGTGGGCCTTGGCCAAGCTGTCCAAGAAGGAGTAGATCTCTTCCAACTCGTGATAACTTTTCAAGTCGAATCCTGCCAGGGGTTGCACTGGTGGTTGTTCGCTGTCGATCAGGGTTTGAACGTCAGGAACGAAGGTCTCGTGGGCGACTCCGTAATTGTCCATCATTGCGATGAACTCCGGTTCCTTGTGGGGAGCTACCATCACGTCAGCAAACTTGCCGACACGGCTGGGCTCTTTCCAGAAGGAGTACTGCAAGATCGTAAAACACATTGTAGAAAACCACATAAAATGAAAAAAAAACATCTTCTTCAATGATACAAGAATAGAAAAACTATGATAACTGGACTGTAGAATTTATGAATTCATGATAAAAATTAATACATCAAATGCAAAACGATAAAGAGGTTTAAAGAATTTAAAAATACTGTGTGTTGAATTATTTTCAGTTCACTAAAATTATTTTAAAAAGTAATAAATGTCCCAAATTAATCTTGTATTAATATATAGACAATTTTTATTTTGCATGAAACTTCGGTGTCTAATAATAACAATCACTTTTGTAAGTTTCCCACACCCTCGGAAATCTTAATTAAATTTAGTTTACTTAATAGATTATAATAAAAGTTATAATTTTCAAGTTCGGTAAAAACATTTGTGACTGATGTAGCAACCGAATTGTTAATAAGTTTAACTGCTAGCTTCTTAAAAATAGGCCAACATTCGATTTGTAATTCTATATTTTCTAAATTATTTCCTCGTTCAAAGTGACTAAATAAATTGATTTATTCAAAGACGCACGAAATTGTTCTTTATTAAGCAACGTGAAACTCAAACAAAAGCTCGAAAAATTCGTGGGAGTGTGACATAGATAATTAAAAACCGGTAGTGTTGGTTATTCGGTAGTTTCAGTGCTAAAAGGCAATGTTTCAACATGATTACATTCACCCACTTTTGATAGTAGTCTCGTTCTACTTATTTCTTTCGGTGGAAGTACGAGCGATAGCAAGAGTACTTCACAAGTGGTTTTATCGTGCTAAACTACACACTATGTAGGCTAAGGACAGTTTGATTTGGAAACATTTTCATTCTCTGTTTAAATAGTACGAAAAATTTTAGAAAAGTTTAAATAGTAAGAACAATTTTAGAAAATTGTTTTTATTAATTGTACTTTAATGAACTTCGAATGATGAGCATTTATTGGAAAATTTCTATTGCGAACGGACTGAGAATGGTACTTGTAAACCAACTTATAGAAAAGAGAATTCAACGAAATAATTTAATAATTTTTTATTCAGAATATGGAACCGTGCTTTATATATTCCTATACGTTTTACTATACTAATTTATAACGTTTAGTGTATGTTGTATTATTTTTGAGGACTGTAGATTTCATACTAGTCGGAATAAGACGAAAATCATGAAGTATATTTAAAAAATGTTTAGTTTATTACTTATCTCTAAACATTTTTAATGGTATAATATATTCTGTTGTTTAACACTCCGATTGTCACGTCATTCATTTATCACTGTTACAATTGTTTAGCTACTTTTCAATGTCATTTCGTACGGTAAGATTATAATAAAAAATTACAATAAGATTATTATAAATAGAGTGCACATCTTTATGCGAAATAAAAAGATTCTGCATCGACTACAAGAAACGGGAGCTCGATAGAAATGTCATTTCTTCTTTAATCATTTTGATCAGTTAAAAATAATATACACAAAATCTTAAATTTATTTAATATCATTGTTGTTTTAAATCTTATCTACTCGCACACACACACAAATTTTAATAATTAAAGCAAATAAGTAAATAAATAAATAATAAATAAATAAAAAACTAATAATTAGACTGCGGATCTTTAT
Organism: Lasioglossum oenotherae; assembly: GCA_028455765.1. Taxonomy (NCBI): domain Eukaryota; kingdom Metazoa; phylum Arthropoda; class Insecta; order Hymenoptera; family Halictidae; genus Lasioglossum; species Lasioglossum oenotherae. Next base: position 14,486,514 of record CM052294.1, on the reverse strand, counting down.
GCCAGTATCGATTGCAAGAAATAGAAACTGAATTGAATGTTGTTTCTTCCCTTAATGATTCTAATAGAGGAGGTATCATATACATATATTGACATTTTCAATTTTTAAAATTTTCGAACAATTTTTTGAATTCCATTCAAATTCTCAGTTACGGATTGAATGAAAAAATAGATTAGACTTATTAGAAGTTTGGTGCACGCTAACGTGTTAGAAATACTCGAAGAAAATGCGAATGTGCCTAAATATTGTCAGTCCACTTGCATTATACATACCGAGTCAGAAATCTCTTCGAGGTGACGCAGAATTTCCAGTTGGTCCTCAGTCTGAGGAGTTACACGGAACACCTTGTAGTTGTCATACTTGATTTGCTCAGCTGTCGCTAAGGCGACCAGCGCCAGGAGAAAGACCTTCCACATGTTACTATGCACTAAAAGAACAAATACCACGATTAGTAACAATTACTATTAAAAATCAAATATCAAAACACTCCGTGATCGCGATGAACCAGGTTTCGAACAGACTAGTCTCAGTTCTCACTGTCTGTAAGCGCGCTAGATTTACCAAAACGTTCTCCGAAGGAACAGCTGCGAAGTATTATGCGTATCACTGATTGTGAGTAATTTGTTGGCACTTTGATACAATGGAGGTATAGTATAAATTCAACACGTGTGCTCGGGTATCATATGCTTCGTACAAATTGTATGGAAGTAACCTGAGGCTTCAGTACATTTAACAAATAATATTTCGAAATACAAGAAATTGTAATATGTGATTTCCATCATCATGAATTCATTCACGATAAGGCAAAATAAACATATCTTGACAAATTTGATTAAGAGACTCTACTTTTCTGGTCATTTTGAAAATAAAATTGCTCATTAATGCACGTAATACATATCTCAACATCAGACACTATGCATACTTGAATTTCTATTAATTCTCAAGAATGAGTGAATTTCTCATTCAAACAAAGACAAGAACATATATGCTATAACAAAATCTGTAGAAAATAAATAAATTTAATCTTTCAACTGCACAAAATCCACGCGAATGATTGATCAACACGAGTGCAAAACTGAACTAAATGTCTGCTGTGAATCCTTTCAACACAATGGAGAGCCACTCTGATGAATGATCTTACCCTGAACGGCAACAACAGTGATTTGTTGTCATCCATTTCCCCGTTGATTCTATTTAAACGCTTCACCTGCACACGGCACCACGGAACTTGTCTGGTATAGATCGTTATTTAAAAATCATATCATTGATCAATTAAGAAGCACGTTTATTGGGTCTGAATACATCTTATCAGATCTGTTTCGAGAGAGTTATCTTGTCGATCGCACGTCGTGCCACTCGAAATGTCGTCACGGTTTCGCAACCAATGCAGACGATTTTCGATTCCGAGATATAATTGAAACGTGAAACGTGATTAATAATCACTATGATCGACACATTTCCCATCCGCGTCACATATGTAAGCAAAGTCTTCTGCGAATGACTCGGGAACTTGTGATTTCCGTCAAATACGAACGTTGTATTCGCATTCGGTGTCAACAAGTCTTGTATCGCAAAATATTCTTGACGAAATGTAGTTTTTACAGCAACCCACAATTTTTTTGCCGAATACACCAATTTGTTGTGAAATTAAAGTTGAGTGCAATAATTCAATGCATTTCTTCAATCACGTGTCATTGAGAGAATATTTCTTTTTTGAACTGATTTTTACAACTTTAATTCCTTTATACGTGTAAAGAATTTTATGAGATAATTTTTCATATGAAATATTTCTCAACTTTAAACTCTAAAGAGACTTTCTAAGAAAGTATCAAAAGGTACGTTCCTGATTTTTTGTATACTACTTCTGGATACATTAAACTTTAGATTACAATTAGTTTTACTTCTGCGAACTATTTCAAAACGAATATATTAACGAAAATTGTGGCTGCTATTTACTTTACCGGACTCAAAATTTGTGCCTTTCTCCTATAAATTATGATGTATTTGGTATGTGATCTAATAGATTTGTACCCTGGGCGACTGCAGATCCAAGTTTCGATCCTGTAGGATCATTGGTTCAGGAGTTATGCGTGGTTAAAGTTGAGCACTCTGCAGTGTTTTCGACAGGTAAGGCCGCCGCCATATTGGTTTGTAGTGACGGTCGCGCGCCGCTTACTGAGTAAAGTTCAATCAATCGAAGTTTCACACAGCGGATGTTTATGGAATTTTCAATTTTTGTAGACAAATGTTTAGATAGTAAATCACATGAAATCTTATTTGCAATGGGAGCAGCCTTCGTAGATCGAAAATACATAAAAATCTTAGTACAGCAAAGTATTATTTGTATAATAAGTAAATGAATTCGTTGGGTAATAATTAAGGGAGTTAAAATGAAAACGCGTTAACGGTTCAAGTAGACGGAAAGAATCGATTGACGAGAGTGTGAGACACTTAAGATTATATTTTTGGACATTTGCCTGATAAGAAAAGAACGTGAAAAGAAAAGTCACACGTTGCGAGCAAATCGCGATTATAATCGTGTGTTTTGTAATCAAACCTCTGTCGAAGACTACGAATGATATGCAAAGCCGTGTTGATTTTTTAATGAATGCTGTCGGCACAAAGATGATTTAGCTGATCACAACAGATTTTATAAATACTGACAATCAAAGACAAACTAAACTTGTCTGGCTATCGAGGATTTGATTAAATTAAACACAGAAGGTCATCAATTATCCGAACTAATTGGGACCGAGATAATCGAACAGTTTTAAAATTACTTATTAATGTACAGCGGATGTTTATGCAAAATAAAAATTTGCTACGTGAATTACAACAAACTGGAATACAATGTAAATATAGTTTGTTTTCCAATATGTTTAATAATAATAAATTTAAAATAATAGAATCGTATTGTTTAATTCTCCTAATGTTTTCAGTGTTATAAATTACACCTACTCATTTTTGTGATAAATGCATAAAATCTGCTGTCTACTTATTAAGTATAAGAGTACTACTATGCTGTAATTGGAAATGTTATATGCATTATATTACTACAAAAAAAAATATAAATATACAATACAGTTCAATGTTAACAAAACTTCTGTTTGTTAAAGTAAAGTTTAATTTTTTTTTTGAACCATCGAAGACTGTCTTTTCGGGATCTCTAATTCACTGGTTCGGATAATTGACGCTGTATTGTATACCATGAAAACTGAAAATCAAAGAAACACTTGTACATATGTTCATTAAGGATTTTATTAAATGAAGTACAACACATGCAAACTAAAAATCAAAGAAACACTTGTAGGCTTATTGAGGACTTTATTAAATTAAATACATACAACATAATAGCTTCATTACATTATTTTTATATTTATGCTATCTGCGAACTCCAAGTTTATACATACATTATCTGCATAACAGTATTATAATATATTTTGTATATTCATATCAATAAAATGTGACAATAATATAATAATACAATCAATACCAACGTACTGAACTTCTTTTCAGTAAAGAATATACGCTTGAAATACTAGAATAATAAAACTGTATGCTGTCGCCTTTAACAATATTATGTATTATAATTAGACTGCGAATCTTTATGCAAAATGGCACTGGAGTCAAATAAAAATTGTATTCTTCTTTCAATTATCCTACTAAGCCGAAACTAATACATTATATTTCTACCATGTCCACAGCTTTCAATTGTACATGTTTATCCGCAGTCTAATTATAATTTTCGTTTATAATATTTGTGACGAACTTAATACGTAATTGTAAACAGTATACCTAAATAAATGATATACATATGTATAATCATAGTAATACATAATAATATAAATTAAAAGATTGGAATATGTGATGCATATTTAATAAATTTGTGAATATTCAGTCGTATCATAAGTAATGTGAAATTTCTTTTCTCAGATAGTAAAATACAAAAATCATAATTATTAATGTCCTATACATATGTATACATGTTTTCCCTCATTTTCTACAATCTATAAAATAAAATAATGTTTGTGATATATCATTCTATATTTCACATTACTTATGGGACAAAGTAACAACTCCAGTCCATTTAGAATCGAACATGGCGACTTTAATTTGTCGTGGATGTTCCATATCCGAGTTTCGATGCTTGCTGAAACATGGCGACCAAAGAATCCAAAGTCTCTTCTGCAGTGGGTAAAATTTGATTTGCTGGTAGGATAAAACCATATCTTCCTGTGTCTCGAAGCTCATATGTGTACGTTACTGGAATCTTGTAAGTACCACGCACCCAATCCATAGATCCTCCAGATGCAACATCTGAAAAAAAATAAGATAAATATTATTTGAATCAATTGTCTATGTTACCAAATTTTTTACGCACTTTTCGCGAACGTTTCTGTCATTTATTAATACATTAAAGTATGAAATTACTGTTCCTTCCAAGCAATGTCAAGCAGTGGCGCACCCAGGATGCAATCTTGGGGGAGGGGGGCGAGTTGAACCCAGCCCTAGGTTTTGCGTGATGACCTTCTTTTTTTTAGCCAACATATCTGTCAAGGGCTATTCCGCGATTTTAATTTTGGAAGGTAAACATTTTTTTCTTGGGCGGGTACTTAGCCCCCCTGACCCCTTCCCCTCTGGGTACGCCACTGGTGCCAAGTTACCTTCTCTCTACCAGTATCGGGCACATGCACACGACAGAGATTATTCCCATTCAGATGATAAATTTGAAGTTGCAAAATTGACAGAAAACTTTATATCCATTGATATACAGTGACTCGAATTAATATTCGGACGATAACATTTCGATAACAATTTGGTTCCTTTCAAACTTTTTTTTGTGTTGATGTAAAAGAACTTCAACATCAATTTTCTTTGCTATAAACAATTTTGCGGCAAGTTTCTTTTACAAATGTCAACCGATCCAGAGTGGATTCACGCCTATGATGGACGACCATTACTGTTTGTACACCGTGTAGATATTCTCGGTTGAAGGATTAAAATCCTCAACCATAGACCACAGATTTTCAAAAATTTGAAAATATTCGCCGATAGATAATGTGCTAAATACGTTAAAAATAAATTGTAAACAAATATTGTCTTTAAGTATTGAAGAGCTCATTGTGTTAGTTCATGTTACTTCAATGAAATGTCTTTGATACTTTTCCATTAAGATTCCGTCGGTGTAACCGTTTGAACTGATAGCTAATCAACATTGCAACCTTGCTGTTGCACGTGGAGCCGAATAATAAACATAGTCCTTCCCACACTCGACCCTGTCTTTTGTCTATTTTAATCAGGTCATGCGTCGCGTCGTTTGTTTAAGAATCAATTCACTTACATATTATGTCGGCTATATTTCCGACTTTGTATCTTGTCCCGTATCTCTTCGACAAAGTGTTTATGGAGTAGTTTCCGATTCGGAACAGGTCCGAGTAGTTTTCGACCCTTTTGTTCGTATGGCCGTAAGGGATGAGCAACAGTTGGCTGTAACTGTGGAACGCTATGTACGAAAATATCTTGTCGTGAATGCTGTCGATGTATTCCGACATAGACTTCGTTTCTATCTCTGAGAACGGTTTGTCGCCTGGATAGATCTCGCTGCATGGATTCGGACTGGTACCACCCTCTGAGATAATAATAATAATAATTAGACTGCGGATTTTATGTACAGTCTGTTGCTTAACTAAGTAAAGGAATGAATATGCTAAAGTATAATGCATATATTTAAACTGGCAATTTGTGGCCACACTCGACATAGGAGTTAAAAGGGTTAATTTATACTTAACTAAAAATTGAAAGTGTGATAACAAAAAGAAATATTAGTGTTATATTAATAAATGATAATTGTTGTGTATTATTTATCAATAGACTGAGGATCTTTATGCAAAATAAAAATTGTCTGCATCGAATGCAAGAAGTAGAAATTAAATTGAATGTTATTTCTTCCCTTAATGATTTTAATAGATAGAGGAAAAATCATATAACATATATTAACATCTTTAATATTTTAAATTTTCCAACAATTTGGATTGCATCTAACTCAATTTTGATATAAATGCATAAAGATCCGCAGTCTATTTATTAATAACCTGCCCAATGGAAGTTCCAATTCCTGTTCGGATCAGCGCCATAGCATCCCCTTCCACTCGGTCGTCTAGTTTTTCGCCAAAGACGATTCTGAACAGAAAATTGTACTTTGCACCATGATATTCTTCTTTTAATTAACCGATCGGCGTTGTCACGCAATTATCGCGCGTTGTATTGGTATCTATCGATTAAGTACAAGAACGTATACATTTCGAATTAAAAAAACGTTGCAATTGATTGAAATTCTTGACTAATTATAGATAACGACTGATTGCTGATAAAACACTCAGGAGAAACCCAGATTTTATCGGTAATCGATGCGCAGGAATATCGTTTGAATAACTCTGCAGTATGGCAATTTGCGTTTGTTTGTACACAGAATCAATTGTTTCTGTGCCGAATAAACAACTGTTATAACGGACTTGGGTGCAGCCGGATAAGGTAGTCAAAAATGGCCTTGAACCGAATTATATCGACGATGGGTTATTCGATAGGACACCAAGGAAAGACATATTGTGCAAAGTTTCAACCCTGTATCTCAATCCGGAGGGTAGTTATGGGGTAAAATATAAAAATCAGTTTTTGGGCTATTTTTCCTAGTTAATGATGTTTGGAAATTCTGAAAAAAAATCTGACACATGTCAAGAACCCAAATACATACTTTGCAATTGGTTTCAGATTTTTAAAGTGAAAACCCCGTTTGTAAAAAATCAAAAACCTCAAAAAAATCGGAAAAATGCAGATTTCACATGGAAGTTCTAGGGTGTCCACATTTATATTTTTACAGTAGCGATATATTGTTATAGGTATTGTTCACGAATTTTTTTCACAGTTTTTGGTTTGGTGCGCTGTTGTTAAAAAAAATAAAAACCGATTTTCTCGACGTTTTTCCGCGAAAAACTAAATTAATGAATAAATAAAATAGATGAAACTTGTATGAAACGTATAAAACTCACGTGAATCAAATGAGTTGAAGAAGTCCATGAACATTAACAAAAAAATGAAATCATAATTCATTAGAAAGTACAAGAAGGATGAATCGGAAGATGAACAGAACAAATTGCCGGTCGATCGATATCATTGATAGCAAACAAAAGTTATTCCGTTTGTAATGGATGATCCTGTGCAACATGCTTATACAACAGTTTGTTAAATGTTTATTTTTACCCTGGTATGCGTGTACTCGTAACCATCCGGGTTGAATACCGGGAAGATGTACCAGTCGTAAGACTCTGCCATGTATCGCACACGGGGATCATCGCTTAGTATTAATTCATTCAGGATGTACGTTACAACGGCTGGTGATATCCATTCTCTGGCATGAATTCCGCCTTCGATGAATATTCCAGGATTTCCTTGCTTGAAAGAGAGCTTGACGCCTCTTATGCTTCTTCCCTCGTAACTGCGACCACCGGTTAGGGGTTTTACGATTGCAGGATGTTGTGCGACAAGAGAATCTAGCCAACGATAAATCTGAAGAGGAAAATAATTGTTAGAAAAATAAAGATACACGAGATAATGCAACCATTCGATTTTTATTCTGAAACATTTGTAGGAATGATTAATGAATTCGACGATATTCAGATAGAGATCGCTTTAATTAGTGGCTAATAAAGAAGCTAAATAATTATCCATATTAAAGTAATAAGCTATAATAGAAATAAGAGAATGTGAAGTAGATGTCTATAAATATAGATTCAAAAAGATGATCTTAAAATTATTTATTTGATAAGCATCTTATCGTTTGGAGTAGACATGGACACTAATCAATTGTTTTCACGAGAAGAAATCGAATCAGACATTGAAAGATAAATATTTAAGTCGTATAATATGTATACTGTGATAAAGATCATTTTTAGAAGTCCATTGTTTAGAAACGAAACGGTTGTAATTGGATAGCAGAATTTAACAAAGAAATAGATAAATTTTAAGTTTAATTAATCATATGGATTAAACTTTGCTTCGATAATTGAAACTCCCACTATAGAGAAGTTAGATCTAACTTCGCCATTATAATAATAGAATGAAATGATGAATAGAACGTGATTCAATAATAGAACACAAAATCAAAATGTGTTTTTTTCTTTATCAGTTCCGTAAATATTATTCAAATTTTCGACCGTGAAAGTGTAATGTCTCCTTAAATTATTTTGGTTAAATTGTTTATCATACCGCGTCCAGTCGATGGTAGCCAAACCAATCGAACACTCCCCGCGTGTTTCGCCGTGGATTTTCGTCATCGATGTACCGTTGCACATCGTTCATCATCAATTCAGGATCAAGCTGCGTTGCATTAACAAGGCTCATGAACTCTTCGACTTTCTTCGGTGACATCATAACATTCATAGTATCGTTGACCCTCGGCTGTCCCCAGAAATTGTAACCATCCTCATCTTCTATCTTCTTGAGTGCTTCCAGACCGGAAGTGTCCGGAACAAAGATTTTATACAATCTATATCCATCGTATCGCACCGCCTCTTCAGCATGAGTCACTCCGAGAATGAGAAGCAAATACAATGGTGCCACTATCATCTTAAATATTAAACCTATGTCGATCAAACGAGGTTTCGATTTAATACGAATTTCACTTCTACGCCAATTGCCTAACAATTCTCGTCATTATATGTCACTATACAATTTTGTTTCCAGTTTTCCAGAAGACACTCAGCCTTTAACTTCTATGTAGTAGACTCTTTGTTTCTATATAAAAAATTCTGTAATAATTATGTGCAGTAGTTTGAATCCTCACTTTTTATCAGTGCGATTTTGTACTTTTTTCACTCAGCTTTCAATTTTCAACAGTTTTGTAGTTTCTCTTTGTTTCCGTTTGGAAAGTTCTGCGGTGTTTATGCAGTAGCTTTAAGCTCCACTTTTCATTAGTGCGTTTTTGTGCTTCTTTCACTCGGTTTTTGATTTCCAATAGTTTTGTAGTTTCTTTCTGTTTCTGTTTGGAAAGTTTTATAATACTTATGTGTAGTAGTTTGAGTCTTCACTTTTTATCGGTGTGATTTTGCAGTGTTTTTACTCAGCTTTCAATTTTCATCAGTTTTGTAGTTTCTCTTTGTTTTCGTTTTAGAAAGTTCTGCGGTATTTATGCAGTAGCTTTAAGCTTCACTTTCCATTAGTGCGATCTTGCACGTTTTCTTCCGCAGAATAGTTGGACAAACGATTTTCTAACGGGATCTCGAGGAAACTGAACGAGTTCCTCGTCCACGTGAATGAAATCGTGCCAGAAACCACTGATACCGGTTCTAATCCGCCTCGTTTCCTCGCGATGCAACTCCCATGTGCGCGTTTAAGGTGAATCTGCTCGAGCCTTTATATAGATACACCAAGCAGCCGCAGGCGGTAAAATATTCTGTACGTGAGATAAGTGTAAACAAAAAGAGAAAAAAAAGAAATACGGGCGACGCATTTGCATGCAAGATGGCCCATGGGAATTCTCGCGTGGTTGCAAAACAAGACCTCTTCATGGTTAAAGACCTCGGAGGTACCGTTCGAATGTATCGATAAAGCCAGGTTGTCGACATTCACCCGCGAAAGAATGCCTTATTCACAAAATGATATTTCTAACGGGTTTCGACGATTTGGAGTAACTTCATGCGACTGCTGATACGAAATTCCAGTATTTCTGAAATGAAAATGCAAAAATAAGTAGACTGCAGATTTTTTTTTATACAAAAATGTTCCAAGGATCGATCTGTGAGAATAGAAATATGTTGAAAAGACTTTACTGTGAAAAATTAGATGGCAAGGTGGTCAAGGGAGTGCTCGTCCACATCGTTGGCAGAAGGAATTATTATAAACATTAAACAGCCACACACACAGAAATAATAAATATATCTGTAAATTGTATTGAATAAATTAATGCGTGCGAATGTTCATGGTTTAAAAGTTATTCTGTATCTCGAATTTTATTGTCTATTTTTACGAAAAAATTAGATGGAAGGTGGTCAAGGGAGTGCTCGTTAATATCAGTAGCAAAAGGAATTGTTATAAACATTAAACAGCCAGAAATAATTAATTTATCTGTGAATTGTATCAAATAAATTAATGCGTGCGAATGTTATGGTTTAAAAGTTATTCCGTATCACGAAAACTATTAGCCACTTTGACTAAAAAATTAGGTGGTCAGATAGCCAAGGAATTACTTGTGGACATCGCTGTAAAATAGAATTGTTATAAACATTAACCAGCTGGAAATAATAAATTTTTCAATAATTGTCACGGCGATCGACATCGATCGATATTCGGCGGAGTGGGGGGCGCCGCTCGAGCTTGGCTGCTCGGCGAGAGCTCTACGTCAGTCAGTCAGTCGGGCCGGGGGGGGAGCGGCGAGAGCGGACGTGCTGCGGGACCAGGAGCGCCAAGAGGACCGGAGGGACCAGAGGTGGACCAGAGGTGGACAAGGAGTCATCTACAGTTACCCTGGCCTATCTTCAACTGTTCATTCAAGGAACAACGGTGAGTTTGATTACTAATATTTTTCAAAGCTTCCCTTGTCTTTTCGAACTTCTCCGTCATACTTTTGAAGTTTTCATCGAGACTTTCGATATTGAGTCTTCTTCGAATTTATCAATTGTATTCTTCATAAAAATTATATTTTGAGCGCCCCACTCGTGTGCATGATTCTAATTGCTCTTGTGAGCTGCTTCGTTGGTTGTATTCGCACTTTCTGTGCGGGGTTACAATTGCTCTCATGAGCTGATTCTCTGATTGTATTCGCACTCATGTGCAGAATTACAATTGCTCTTGTGAATTGATTTGCTGGTTGTATTCGCACTCATGTGCAGGATTATAATTGCTCTTGTGAGCTTCTTCGTTGGTTGTATTCGCACTTCATGTGCACGATTACAATTGTTCTTGTGAATTGGTTCGCTGGTTGTATTCGCACTCATGTGCGGGGTTATAGTTATTCTTATCAGTTGGTTCTCTGATTGTATTCGCACTCATGTGCACGATTACAATTGTTCTTGTGAACTGGTTCGCTGGTTACATTCGCACTCGCGTGCGTGATTTAATTCCGTATTCAAGTGCATTGTTTCTAAATACGATTAGTCTGTTTCAGCTAGATTACAACAGCCGGCTGCTAACGAAGACGACACGTCGAATGAAGAGGACACACCAACGAAGAGGAATAATGCTGCAGTGTATTTTTAAGTTAGTTATATTTGATCTACATATTAAGATTGTATATCGTCGTTGTACATATGTCGAGTAATTATTGCCGTAACGTCACTTTACTCGACTTGTATTTTTGACTCCGACATAGCTTTCTGCTGTGTCGGACCTTGCTTGCATGTACCAGACCGGTTGAAGCCGGTATTCGGCGTCGATACATTGAGAGGGATGGTTCATTGAGACCTGTTCACTCGTGTAGCCATGCTACAGTGTCCTCTCTATTCGTCATCCTACCCGAGTCACCTCAACGCATTGCGTTGCCTGGTGACAGGTAGTTGGTAGAGAAATGGGATATCGTTTGAACACTTCTCGCTGTCCATTTCTCTTGGTGACGCGCCGCGTCACCTTCGAACCAGAGCAGAAGGCTCTGTTTCTCACTTTGAAAGAATCAGAGCCTTCTGCCTGATTCGCCTTTGATCCCCCGTGGATCGGAGACTTCTTCTCCGATTCACACCGTTTGCTCCGCGATAATTGCTCGACATATTTGCGTTATTTAGTATAATTTCGTCGTTGTAAGAAAGGGAGCCAGGAGGAATATTGCATTCGTTCTGACTCCCTTTCGGGTCTCTTGTGAAGCAACCTCCTCGTGGTGAGACCTGGGCAATCGGTATTATCCTTTATTTGTTAGAACTTCTAGTGTCTTATGAATAAAGGATAATATCGAGCTAATAGCTGCACATTTAATAAATATGTTGATTTTCAATAAATTCTATTCCTATACCTATTGTCCTCCATAACATTTTGCAATTTCACCTTCAGAACAAAATATATGTACATATTATACAAGCTGGTTCGCCCCAGGCGTGAATAATGTCATATATCGTCTGGTTCTATTTAGGTAAATAGACAACATAGTATTTCGTCGGTGATAGTATTATAAGGCAATTGCAGAATGGTAATGTGAACATTCTATACTATATCATTCTTCTTCTGTTTGACGAGTATCTCGTCGGTGGCAGAACTTTTAGCGTTGTGGTATTTCAGATCACTGTAAGTTCCACGTTATCCCCGCGTCAAAGATGGCCGCCAAAATAAATTGAATGATAGATCTGTTCTATACCTCGTCGGTGCTGCAGGGCAGGTTTTTGGTCTTTATGCCAGCAGCAAGCTGCTGATGCAGCTACCCGGCCAAAACCGAGCATTTTGCTTACTGGGTACGTATGCTATGTTAACTTCACTAAGTTTACAGTTGAAATCGTATCGAGAGCACATTATATTAATGAATTTTCAAATAATCTCACATAATAACGCATTCATAGAATTATCAAGTCAGCGTAACGTCACTTGTTGCCGAGGTTGAGATACATGTTTGAAAATCAAATCTAGTTCGTAATGCTAAGAACTCATTCTGTTATTCATGAAATGATGACATTCATAAATGACAATTCTGTGGTATATGTAATCACAACGTGGACATATTTTTATGCATGGAAATTTACGTTTGTAATCTACAGAGTTTAAATTGTTAATAAAAATATATCGATGATATTTGTATAGCATTATCTATACACTTGAAATGCAGATGAAAATGGTCGTAAACTGTGAACTGTATTCAATTCGTCCAATAATACATAATAATATTTCCCAAATGCTTCATTTAAATATTTCCATTCACGATAGTCCACTCATTAAAGGTAACTTTTTAAATATCCTTTACAATTGTGTCGGCGTAGAAAATTTTGTGTATGCAACTTATTCGAAAGAATATTAGCTTGATGCAGAAAATAAGGGAATTCTTTCGATTTTATTATTACAAATCATTTTCCTAATACATCTTGTTGCTTAATCTGTTTGCTTCAAGATAATTTTTTCAATGCTTGATAAGCAATAGGATTCAATCGAAAAGTTACTTGTAAAATAAGAAGTGAAAAGATTCGGCCATTATTTGTTCATCAACACAATATTTAGCTTTTATTAAAAACTAGCCGTACCCGCCCACGCGTTGCTATGGCTCAGTCTAGTTAAATGGAAAACAAAGGAAAGAGAAAGCGCACGTTTCCAATATGTTTTATTTTACAATAGTTTTGCCATAGTTTACCGTTTTGAACATATTTCTGCTTCTAACTTCTGTAAAGCTATTCACTCCATTTTGGTGCAATTCAACTAATTGTAAGAAATTTTTATTTTGCATATAGATCCGCAGTCTAATAATAATAATATAGTATAAGAAAATTCGCCAAGAATATATGTAGTGTATTCAATGTTCTATAACAGAGAACAATCACTTCACAGAGAAAAATTGGTCCCACTTTACGTGATCATAACTCCGTTAAAAATTGCCATATCGATATCGTTAAACAATGGTTTGAAAGTCTGAAGTTTCAGATGCTCTGTTCCGATCTATTGCAATTTTGTCCCAATATTTCTGTGACCGACTGTATATGACCGACGCGGTAGCGAATGTGTTAAAGCAAAACATTCTGATACTGTATGACGATTACAATCAATCCTTGAATGAGCGAGTTCTTGTTACTGCGATCCGTTCACTAATGGTACTGTAAATCCTTGTTTCGTTCAAGAACACTCACGGTCGTCGTTACATACATGCGTGTCTAAGGAATTAATAGACGATTTTTAAAAATTCGAATTGCATTTCCTGTACAAATACGTAAATTGATATTACTTCAATGCTAAGTGTGCTGTTTCGTAATGAATCGCGCCGATTTATAAGTTAATCGTATACCTGAATGCGAAATGAGCACAGACAGCGACAACTGAATCGCAAAATAATTAATCGGTAAAATGTTAAGAAGGAAGTAGGCCAGACAGACGCGGTTTATTTGCTTGTCTTGATACTAACAATAAGAAAAATAGGACGGATCTTTTCCTCTTATTATTCCAATCTTTTTATATGTAACTCGTATTTTATTGCTTCACTGGTCATCAGTAAGGTGAAAATGTATAAAATAAATAAGAAAATCTATAGGGTGTCCAAAAAAATATCGGAAAATATTGAAAAGGCGGTTCCTGGGATCGTTTATAATAATTTTTTCCTTAGCCAAAATTTCTGTCATGGCTTTATTAAGGAATTTTTGACGAAAAACACAGACCAATCAAAGCACGGCTATAGCGAACGGATTCAGAACGGAGCCAAAGTCCGCCAGCTGTAGCCGCGATCTGATTGGTCCTTGTTTTTCGGTAATAACTCCTTACCGAAACCACTGAGAACGTTTTCGTAATATTTATCATATTTATTGTATGTATTATAGATATATATATATATATTATAATATTTAATAATATTTATCATATTTATTATATGTATTGTAGATATTTATCATAATACTTAGATCAATATTTTTGGAACACCCTTATAAACAAAAGTGGAGATTGTTATCAAGATTTCAGTACATTTCCTTTATCTGTAAACAAACGATACTTATGAGAAAATATTTAATTTGAATAACTAATAGTATTTTAATATTCATAATGCGCTTAAATCCATTATATTTATTTTTTATTGTCTTGTTATAGGTTGTAAAAATTAAGAACCATTTATATTCGAGAATTATTTATACTCTTCTCTGTCTCACACAATACTATTACTGATATATGTATGTATATCAATACGTAGTAACTCTGCTATTTATAGCGCATGGCTAATTAAATTTCATAAACGCTTACGGAACTTTTCGAAATATTTTTAATGATATTTCATTACAATGTTACATCAGTCGTGTTTATAATTATGAAATAATCAGACAGAAAGATAAAATTAATCTACTCTTACAACATTATATTTATCTCTTACGTTAACGTTGTATTTACGACGAAAACATATTTATGTTTTCTTGTTTATTGTTTCTATTGATACTGTAACGCCAGTTCGAAAATCAGTATTATCAAGAAATAGTTAGTATTGTTCATAGATATCTGTATTATGCAATACCTTATTAAGTACTGTATTTTACATACTTAAACATTCAGTTCCATAAATGACTGGCAGAAGTAAGAGTTTCTGTAAGAGTGACACGAAAGTTTTAGCAACGATCTGTTTCATTTTGATAGTTTTTTGAAATTGAAGAAATATTTTAAGACATTTGCATATTAACACATATGTAGCGTTTTATAAAGAGACACTTTTTATATAGATATTAATGCTATAATTGTAAACACTCTGATTGTTAATATTTCTTTTCAAAACACGGTGAATTCTAAATGGAAAGAAAAAGAACACATATGTATTAAATTATGCTATTTGTAAATATATTCAACATTAAATTATGGAAGTATTGTGTCGGTATTTGTGTTACAACGATTTAAAACGTTGTTACAATTATTACAATGCATATCTGTTCGTTTTGTCCTTTCACTTTCACTCAATACGTTCACCTATTATTTGAATCTCTCCGTATTCCCGCGGTTTAGAATCAGGGCCGTATCAATGAATGTCCGACATTTTTTTCTCATTAAACTTGAAAAGCAATTTTCATTACAGTACATTAAGTAAACTAAACTTTATTAAAATCTACAATTGCTATAATAAATCTCGTGTCTTTTCTATCCTCATATTATTAAATATGCTGTCCTGTGCGATTTTTATTAGCACTAGCGTGGCAGCCAATATGTTTATTTACTGAAACCAGTTATGGAGAAAGTAGAACTTGATTTTACTCCAGATTCGTCAATATATTGTGCATAAAAATTATAAATTTTGTAAACGTCTGCAGTTTAGTGATGGTATTCAGAAAACAACAGATCATTGGGTTGCAGATGTGAACTATCATAGTTCATAAAATTTATAATAAACCAAAAAGTTGGGAACAATCAGTAGATTAACAGTGACACATGCAGTGCTACAAAAGTAAAAAGAATATAATTAGATGATTGCAAAACTTCATGCTTAGGCTAAGAATAAAACACAAGCGGTTCTATTTTAAAATAACAGTTTTAAACGCTCTGGTGGATTCCTTTTTCAATTATTTTTCTCAACACACAATCTGATCTAAAAATATTAAAAATACTGTGTCACCGACATCATTCGCAAAAATTCCTAAGATACATATTATGAAAATAAATGTAAAAGAAGAACAACACTTTATCTCTAAAATGTCCAAAATATTTACTACTTCTAATTACGTGTAAAAATTGTTACCCAACGAAACCATTTCCAACAAAAATATCACATTATCAAGGGTGAAGAGCATAGGATAACAATTAAGATCGCCTCTCGCTAACCTACATGTTTATCAACACTCAGAGGTCAGTCTCCGTTTTTTACGATGGGAATCCCAACAATTCTTCCCAAAATTCGATAAGTATCACACGGCGGACAAAAACAAGCATGTTCCAGAAAATGGCGATCGAAGTGTGGGAGTCAATGTGTTAATCCTGTTAATCCTTAGCGCTCGAGTGGTGACTCAGAGTCGCCACTAAAAACTGCTGTACTATTATTCAAAGTATTGTTTACATTATTAAATATGTTGGTACCTAATCAATAGACAGCGGATTAGATGCAGTTGACAAAAATGAGTAGATGTAAATTATAAAATAGTATACACATTAGAAGAATTATCTTTTTGAGACAACTGTTTTATTACTTTCAGCCCACTAAACATATCAAGAAAGAAAATTAATTTCTATTTCACTCCAGTTTGTTGCAATTCAAGTGGAAAATTTGTATTTTGCATAAAGATCCGATATCTACTAATCAATTACTAAACATTTAAGGGGTTAGGACACAGTAATATTTTGAAAAAGTCGAAAATTTTTTTTTATAGAAAAATATGATATTCGTAAAAACGCGTTTTCCTCAGAGTTGCGCTTTTCAAAACGGTGTATAAGATATCTCGATTTATACCTTAGGAATTGCATTAAAATTTTACAGTTCATTATAATATCTACATATTAGGCATTGACGATCGATTGTTTTTTTCATTTTCCCATTATTTTGTTAAATATAAATAAACAATTAACAAATTTTCTACCGAAATTCAGATATTATATGAATTTAAAATATCAGCCATTTTGTTAATTTTCACAAAAATTGAAATGTGGGATCGTCAATGCCTAGAGAATATATCACGGTTGACATTTTTGGGATTTTTGATATTGTTAATTCGATTTGTAGGAATCCTGTACACCAGTTGGCCATCTAGAAGAAAAGATATTACGAGCAAAGACGACGAAAGGCTTATGCATTATGCCTTAAATAACAAATTATTTTTTAATCCTAAATAATCCTAAAGATTTTGTTCCTAAATATGTTTATTAGGTTGACAATAATGTGACAGTATTTTTGTCCAGCAAGCACCTCGAATCGCAGCACTGTTGGCCAACCATAAATGCTACTGAGGATAGTTATAGTTTGTGCAAAGAAGAAAAAGTATCTCTGGATCGTTGCTACTAAATGTTCCATATAGCTTTATATGATAAGCCCCACTCTACCTTACCATTCAACACATTTGTGGAACGTGAGATGTATCCCTGAGAATGTAATGATAGCGCGTATCCAGCAGTGTATTGCCGCGTAGAGCTGGGGATAGGCTAGAAAAGAATGCGCCCCTGACGGCGTCTTCTCTCCCGACACGACGTCGACATCACCTTCTCCAACGCCGACGACGCCGATGACGCCGCCGACGCGAACGACGCCACGCTGATCGCCGTTTCTAACTCAGTCACGCTTTATCAGCCGAGCCGTAACGCGGAAAAGAGCAGAGGCGAGCGGTTCCGGAACTATATCTTCGTGCCACCTCCGTTCAACCCAGATCTCATCGTGCTCCGTCCTTGCGAAACCGTGGGTTGTCCGTTCTGCTAACCGAGGAACGATTCGCAAACCGGGACAGACGAGAGAACGCGTCCTGGATCCGTCATTGTAACGCTTCCTCTTGAGCCCCGCTGTTTTATTGATCGTCCGCTCCGAGTCTCCGAAAACGCCGCGGTGCCGTTTTAAGGGTTGTTCCAGTCCGAGAAATTCGGAAAATCCGCGAACATGGTGAACGACATCTACTACCCCAACACCGAGATCGCGAAGAACGCGTACTGCGACAGCTTCAAGCGCTACAAAGAGATGCACGAGAAGTGAGTGTTACGATCCTGTTTCTCGAGGCTAGCTCTTAAGGGTTGTTTCCTATTCCTATCTCGCGTGTGGAGATTCTTCGACTTCCCCTGTTCGAAATTCTCCTTGGCATCTCCCCTCGAAACATCTTCTAGCTTCCCTCTGTTGTAGCATCAGCTGATCCTCTCCAACCCCTTTCAACCCCTAATTCCATGAAAGCGTAACTCTCCGTGTCCGAAAGTGACGAGCGTAATCAATAATTTTGACAGTGACCCGTCCGGAGAACCGCGATACCACGACACGTAATTCTCGTTCGATTATTACTTAACTCGATATTGATTATTGTTATGGTGACTTGCACATGATCCAGAGTATGATCTCGTTCACATTTATCGCACGCGATTCGCTGCTAACGCGAAAATGTTCTGGGAAATGCTTGGATCAATTATATGATTAAGATAGAACTATTTTCGAACGTTCATTATTGGTACCCATCGTCTCTCCTGTTGGTATCATGACAGAAGCTGTTACAACACGGAATTTGTTTAAAGAACGAGCCGTTTCATGTCTTTCTGTGCTGGTCGAATACTTCCGCGAGCGACTGTACACGTCGCAATCTGAATTATTGAATAAAATTTACATTGCAAGCGCTTATAAATTATTGTCGGGAAACCTACAAGCGTTTTTACTCTCTCGAACGGCAGGGCAAGAAAATCGTTTTGCTATGGAGACATTGGACGCTTGAAAAAAATTATGAAAATGATTTTTAAGAAAATTCGCCAGCTGATTGTCCGTTCGAAAACACCGAACGCGGAAGTTAACTTTTACGAAGTGCGAAATTAAAGGTTGCGCTGCTAGGGAAATTATAGAAGGGGACTGTGAGAGAGGGTGAGCGACGAATGGGAGTTTAACAATAATCGCGAGCGACATGACCAGCGTGGTTAAATTAAGTGCATTCCCTCGGTGCTCGTTAACGTTTTCATAAGAGAGAGAGAGTCGTTGCGCAGAGGGTATCATTCAAGGTTTATTAGGGCGCATCTCGCGATAGGGTACATTTCTGAAGCGAATCTTTGTTTCTAGGGCATTACGAAATTACAATTTCAATGATTTCGAGAGCAACTGCAATAATAATCGGTAGACTGTGGTTCTTTATGTGATTGAAAAATTGTCCAAGCCAATTGTAGGAAACCGAAGTTAATGAAAATGTATTTTCACTTTTAATCAGCTTGAAAAGTCGGTAACCTTGACTCCCTTCAATGTCTTTTCAGTTTCGTATTTGATCTAGACTCCTGTATCACGCGATAAAACATAACTGTAAACGTCCAGTTGACGTAAAAGAGATTGTTTAAAAAGACTCTTACTGTCGCAAAAGATACATACGCATAGACTCTGTAAATAATTTTTTGATCGCGCTGTAAGGGAGTCTATTGTATCCGTTTTAGCTATAAATTATCAATTAAACCCGCGGTCTAGTAATTAGAAGTTTGCTTCGTGATTCTAATGAGCTGTTAACAACCGAGCTGTTACAAAAGTTCATCGAATCCATAGAAATTGTATAAAAATGTGAAACTTTGTCTTTTAATCATTCCAATCAATAACGATATTTTGAAATTCTTCAAATGTCTTCATAGTTTTATCTATTCATTCTTATCGCAAATACATAAAATCCAGGGACTATTCGTTATAGATAAGCTGTATATGTATAAAAACACAAGTGCTTAGGGAATTCTTTGTCCGTTTATCATTAATCAAGAAACTTTTATGTATAGATTTCCTTGAATTCATGGAATCATGGTCA
Organism: Lasioglossum oenotherae; assembly: GCA_028455765.1. Taxonomy (NCBI): domain Eukaryota; kingdom Metazoa; phylum Arthropoda; class Insecta; order Hymenoptera; family Halictidae; genus Lasioglossum; species Lasioglossum oenotherae. Next base: position 14,466,448 of record CM052294.1, on the reverse strand, counting down.
ATATTTCTACATTCTAACGAATAGTCTTGTAAAGTTTCGGTTTTGTTATCTTACGAATCTGTAATACCATAGGTGTCTAATATGGAAATAGAACAATGTTATCGATCTCCATAGCCAGTTGCTAAAAGATACACTCTCTCCGCCTATCTTTTATACCTGAACTTAATGCGAACTATTCTTTCCGCCTTCCCGCGTCAGTATTTTACAATGCAATCGATCTTTACGTAAAGGAAATTAATAATAAAACACGCATAGTTACTAGGGGTGTGCGAGAACCCAAAATATCGGGAACCCGATGGTCGGGACGAATCGGGTCGGGTCGGGTTCCCGAAAATTTCGAGATTCCCGAAAATTTCGAAAATATGACATAAGACACTCTTGAAAAGAATTCGTAATCAATTGTAAAATTTGTAGTAAACAGAGAGACAAGAAAGCGAGTTAATAAAAACGTGGTAATAAAACCGGTTTAGGTCTATTAAGAGCGATATGTAATGATTAGACTGTGGATGTTTTTGCAGACGAATTTGAAGAAACTAGAATCGAATAAAATCGATTCGAGTAGCCTTTTTAGAACTGAAATAAATTAAAATCGTTCTAAATTCTGTCATATTTTATATGCTAGCATTCCTTGAACATTTTCAAGAGCCATAATTGCATAAAGATCCACAAATCTAGTAATGATTCCTGATAAATGTAACTCCTATATGTATCCCATGAGGGAAATACTATTCAAATTAAATGAAAAGGGACACAGTTTTTGAGTTCTGTTTTTTTCAGATCCACATTTACGTTAAATTAGCCACCCAAGATTAATACTTAGTATCAATTCGTTCGTCTTTTTTTCTTATTTTTAGAATGGATTAAGTACCACAGTTTTTGAGTAGTCGCGTTCTGTTTTTTTTCAGATCCATAAAGAATCCAGTGGAGTTTTGGGGTGAAATAGCGAAACAGTTTTATTGGGAAACTCCAGCGGTCGACGAGAAGTTCTTCTCGTACAACTTCCATTTGAGCAAAGGGGACATTTTTGTTAAATGGATGGAAGGAGCCTCGACCAACATTAGTTTCAATCTGTTAGACAAGAACGTGAAGACCGGGAATGGCGACAAGATCGCGTTTTACTGGTAAGAGCTGTCGATTTGCGATTCAAATATCACGGTCGCAAAAATTTAAATCGTTATGGAACTGGGAAAACGCTGACGTAAAGGACGAATTGTGACCGAAAGTGTATCATAATAATGGGAACGAACATGACGACGAATAAATTCGTTCAACGTTATCGAGCTAACCTATTCTGTAGTAACTACGCTGTGAATCCAAGTCGTTTGGATTGCAAGGGTGCGGGATGCGCCTTTTCATTTCTCGATAATGCAAAGATGGCGTTCTTCAGTAGTCAAAAACGCTAGATGAAAGATCAATCTAGGCCGCGATCGCCCTCGAAAGTCCTATTTTTACGTTTACAAGGCGTAATTTGCATTCTTCGGCAGCATGTAGCTGTCGCAGCTTTATGAAAATAGCTACATGCACAGCTTTAGCCCTAGTTCAGACACGGCGCAAATCGCGCAATTTTTGTTTTTGATTGTTCGACTGCGCGGATGAGTGTGAACGAATCCATAAACATAAGGTCTGCGTGGTTCAAATCGCGCGGATTCCGCCGTGTCTGAACGGGGTCTTATACTTCCGAATAATGCAAATTATGTGTCGCAATCGTAAAAAGTTTTTGTTATTCGTTTGTTAAATTTGTTTTGCATTCACTGTATTAAAATGTCGTGTTTTCTTTAATAATCTTACTACATTGAAAATAATATATCGACGTTCTCAAATTCGTTGTTGTTATAAGTGCATAATAAAGAAATGCATATATTTTTAACTAAAACAGTCACTAAGATTAGAAACTAATAAATATTTACACACAAAAAAGTATTAATGTTTGCAAATCCTTTTAATTTTTCTAGTGGTTAACGTCCACGCGTTCATTTTTTGCATGCAATTCTCACAATCAGTATAGCAGGAACACACGATTCCAATAATTTTTCAACTAGGAAAATAACTAAGATTAGAAACTAATAAATATTTACACACAAAGAAACTATTAATGTTTGCAAATCCTTTTAATTTGTCTATTGGTTAACGTCTCACGTGTTCATTTTTTGCATGCAATTCTCAGTATAGCAGTAACACACGATGCTAATAGTTTTTTGACTAGAAAAATAACTAAGATTAGAAACTAATAAATATTCCCGACTGAAAATGGTTGAACTTCGTATCTACACAGTCGCAAAAAGTTCGACCTGCTAAGATGTTAATACTTTTTACGGAAATACGTATTCGCGCGCAGATATGAATGCTACTGTAAGATCAGGCGGTTTATGAAAACATTTTTTTTATCGTCTGCAGAAAAGTGTCAGCCATAACACTTAATGAACGAGTATATAATACTGACCGATAAGGTTAATGCTCTGCGTTGTGATATGTATAACTGAAACATAATACGAATCCAGTAGCGAAAAGTGAGTGCCAGAAATCAACCGTGTAGAAAAGCGTGACGAACTTGAATAATTATGTCGTGCGATCATTACTCAACTTGATATGCTCATAAAAACTGACTAACATTTTGCAATTGGAATTTCCTATGATTATACTTTATCTTGCGTTATAATTTATTCATGAAAGATTTAGAAGCGTTTTTAAAGAATAGTAGAACCTAGAACCTCGATTATCCGATACGATTAGTGAAACAGCAAAGTTCGTATAATATACCAGTTATTGAATTATACAATAAATAGTGTTGCTTATGAATCGCCTTATATTGATATATTTAAATTTGAAGCATATTGAGATAGTACGGACCTCGGACCATTGTTGGGTAAAATTTTATTGCGATAACAAATAATGAATGAAAGTAACGAATACCATTTTATTTGTCACTATCACATAAATACGATCGCATTAATGACAATTTATAAAACATGTTTCAACAGCAATATTTTCGACTTCTCATGTCCATGTAAAATACATCGGTTGTTTATAAACGCATGTCATTCGTGTCTCGTATAAGCCATAAGCGATACTATTTTTCTTTCGTTTTCATTGTGTGACGTTTTCGTATACGGTGTTAATAGATCTGTTAGGGTTAAAAAGCTATTCAGGGTTAAAAAGATGAATAACAAATTTTCGTGAATATTGCGACTAAGGTATTTCTAGTTGTACCGAATATTTTATCGATATTGACATCCTGTTTTTTAAATTATCGAATAGATAAAGGCACAAGAATTTTCTTATCAGTAAAAAAATTTATATTTACCTATATATCGCGATCTTCGTTTAAAAAATTAATAGATATAATAGTACTAATTACTATTAATCTTAAAAAATTAATTGTAATTAAAACTAATAGTAAAAGTACTTTTAAATATTAACAATAGTTTTCATGAAAATACTTTTTTACATCTATACGATTTGGTGGTGGTTTATCGATCTATACTGAGTTTGTGAAGTATGAATTGCATAATGTCTATTATTAACAAGTGCACATATTTGTAGCAAAGTGAAATAATAGCGTAAAATATACAAAGAGATTAATGAAATGAAAAATAATTCATTGGATTCGCCTTGTTGATACCTATCTATTCAATTCCATTATTTGTCTTACAATTAGAATCATTCTACAGATAGAATATATGTATATACAATTGATTGAAGTATTCAGCTACCTTACTTATCGAACGATTTTTTTATAAAACGGTAGTACAAATTAAAGTTACAAAGTAGTTACAAATTAAAATCTATTTTAAACAGATTCTGATTCACATTTGGCTGACTAATGTACATGTTTATTTGGGTAGGACGCAACGCTGTTATTTTAAAATGCTATTGCCTTCTTATAAGGAACGGTGACAAAAGTGGAAAGTTTTTAGAAGAATTCTTCAATACTGCTGACGGATGAAAGAACGAAACACACGCTCGCTCGTGCGTCTACATCGTACGATATGCGATGATTCGTCGAAAATTTGGCACATTGTCGGTGCGGATATTCCCATTGGTCGAGTCCACGTGGTACGATCGCATCATGTCACGTGGCGTTGGCATAGATCTCTAGTTCGTTGTCGTGTGGAAATCAAATACAACACAGCGGACGCGCTCGAACTGCTTATATTATCCCTGGTTTACATAACGTCAAATATCTTTATTACAACAAAGTTCAATGCTTCCCTAATTCATTCTCGCGGCAAAACAAATTAGTATGTATAATGCTGATAAATCAGCCGAATAATTTAACTGTAAATATTTGTGTCGTGATCACTTTTCACGATAATGTAAAGCACGTTACATAAAATCGAACTTTATACATTAGGTCACTTCTTTTTTTAAGTACAGTCAAAGTCAAAGTAATTATTGCGATGATAAAATTTTTCCTCTTGTAGCGTCGGAATATTATACGTTTGCGGTGTATGATTTTGAAAGAACTATTAAAAGTACGATAGTATAATATTTGTAATTTGTCAAGAATATTATGGGTTCGAAATGATTTCTTTTAATCGAACGGCTGCAGTTATTGGACCATGCTAACGCGCTGTAATAAAGCATTTTGTTCCACCTTAAAGTGTGGCTCGGACTTTCTCCTATCGATTTCGAATACTTGTTTGCATTAATTTCCATTGCACGTGCACCGCGACAATGCTTAATGTCAACGTTTAAATCAGCGGTCTCGTATCAGCTTACTTACTTCTGCTGTTAAACAATGTAATGTCTTACAATTTCTGATGTAGCACACTTTATAAAATATTAACATGCATAAATTATTTAAGATAAAAAAGAAAAATGTACATTAATCAGGATATCTTAATAACATTCGCTATTATTATACAACGTCATTATTCTTGATGGACGAGTAAAAAGATATTTTACATACATTAAAATATCCCGTATTATTAGGTACTTTAATAAAAAGAATCCATTTCTTTCTCAGATACGCAGCAATTATTACAAAACTACTTGTGAAGTAAATTACGGACTTTGCACAACTATCGTAAACTCAAGTTTGTTTAATTCAGAGAGCTGAGCAGTTTCGAAATTACATTATTTGAATTATTATTTCAAATAATGTGTTTTTTTGTTTTATGATTATTCAAAGTGTGCTTCATTGACATTTCTTGTATATTATTTTGAGGATTATTTCTTTTGTCAAACACGAAATAAAGAAATAAAAATTAATACATTATTTGACATTCTTATTATTTCAGATGAACAGGATTTTTATACTCGTGTAACGATATTATTTTTATACAACGATTTATTTCTTATTTTCATTTCAAATAAAATTTGCCCAGGTCTATCCAATTAAAGTCATCTTTAAAGAAATACCAAATTGCAAATAAAATTAATATCGCATTTTCATAGAGCGAAAAATGCACTTTAAAATTATATACTAAGTCAATGCAATGTAACAACAACTTAATCAAAAATAGACCATTTAAAATCAAAATAACAAAAACCGCCAGAACTTTCTTTCCAACCTAATAACTGTAATAATTATTGTAACTGCAGGAATTAAATAACTGTTTTATATTTTAGCCAACTAATTTCCTCATAAATGCATAAAGAGATCCACAGTCTAATTATTAAATTCTTACCTATTTATTAATATTATTACACTAACAAAAGGAACACATTTTTATCTAACTTTTGCTGTCTTATAATTGAGATATAGACAATTTTTATTTTTCACAGAAATCTGCAGTCGATTCATCACAAATTATATCGTTTACCGAAAGAAGAGATTACACAGAACTTGACAACTTCTTTTTTGAACCGAAAAATTTAACTGAGTTATCAAGCTCTGTTTAATCGTTTCTCTGAATAAGCGAAACTGCATAACCTTGATTAGCTCGATGTAATATTAGCAAATTATAGCAATAAAATATTTGTTTTGATCAATGTTTGCATAAGGTATCAGGCCATGTTATAAGTGTATACTATCGTTATCTTTATGTAACGTCTTGTCATTACGGTTTCCATTTAATCGTATGATCGGAATGGCGCTACTCTGTGATGATTTGCTGACAATCACAACGTCTAGCGATACTCCGTACTTGACCTTGTAAGCAGCGAATGGCACTGAATTTGGAAAAAGCGATTCCTATACACATACATGCCAAGTTCACGCGAATGGCGCTTCCGGTTTAGATAATCAAGATTTCTCGCACGAGGAATAATAAAAAAGATAAGCTATTTCCGCGGCATGACATTGTACAAATGGAAATTCGAAGTACCGTTTGAACTTATTTTCAAGCGTATGAGAAAATTTTTGAATAGCTTTCGACGCAAAAATATACATCTTTTTATTCGTTGGCACAGTTAACGCTTTCCAAAAAAGTTTAACGTTTCGAAGACTGTAAACTCTGGAAACTATCTATTAAGATTTACTTTATTATCAGGTGTACAAATTAATTCGTAGCATTTCCTTCACGAACTCGTTGATTATTTATAAACAATCAAAATAAATTCCACTCTCGAAAATACCGTTTGTCACATTCTATGCATTTACTACATTTTACAGCCTAATTAATAAATCTGCAATGGAAATCAAAGGTCGGAAAAAATAAATAAAAGATTAGAATTTAAAATAAAGTTACAATTGGTTATGAGGATCACGAATTAATTTGTACACCTTATATTTGCATACAGATGTGTTTGTTCTCCTATAATTGTGTATTTTCATATAAAAAGTAATTTGGGTGTCAATTGTTTCAATATAATTGTTTTATAAATCGAAAATGTAAAATAGTTAAATTTTAAATGTAAGTTAAACTACTTGACTATTGTTAAATCTTTCATTTTTAATCTAATTCAATGAGGAAGATAAATACTGGAATTTAGTATAAGATTCAATTGCTGCTAAATGGATAATCCTAGTTTCCTGAACGACAACCTAAATTTTGGTTTCAATGTTCACATTTTCATTTTTCACTTCAAAAACTTCAATTTCCACATTTTCAATTAATATTCACAAGAAAGTTTACATTTTCACAGGCTCCTTGAAGGAAAGTGGAATTAGGTTCACTGTGTCCACATGCTACGAGTTTAATTATATTTAAAAAAGAGACAAAGGGTTTTAACTATGTATATGTTTTAAATATATATCTATAGTCCTTTGATGTTCTAATTATTCACTTGTTCTTTGAAACATATCACTAAGTGAAAATGTCACGAGTGACATTTTCTCTAGAAACGCTTCAGTGATTGCTGTAAAATGTAAAACATTTAAAAATTCGTTATTTTATCTCCTAAATACTTATGATTTCGAAACTAATTTAGAATATAAAGACAATAATAGCACGACATTGTACGTGAATTGACGAAAAGTTTATTCAAGAAATTAAAGCGCAAGACTTGTTCACATCGATCAAATGCAACAGAGCAGAAAGCGATGATTAAAAATAGTTTTTAGTATAGATTGTTTATGCTACATGACCTTAGAAGTACAGTACTTTCCAGATAATCGATTATATCTTATCATTACACCTTTACATCTTTGTGAAAATCTCGATTTGTATAGACTATATGTTCGAGAAACTAAGGTGAGGAACAATTTCAATTTAACAACTAGGAAACTCTAAAGTTTGAAAGTTTTCTTGCATTTTAAAACTGTGGATGTTAGACTGCGGATTTTATGCATTTATGACAGAAGTTGAATATGTACATGAAATACAAAGCTGTGTGAAACCATCTCAGGTATCTGAAAAACTTGCAGTTCATTATAGTCCTCTAAAAAAGATACAGATTTCTAAGCAGCTCGTGTGTGTTGTAATTAATACAGACAATATTTATGTTGATTAAAACTCCATCCTACGATCTACGAATAAATAATTTATTCGATAGATAGTATCAAAACAAATACAAGAAACGTTACCCGGCCTTCATTTTTTAGACATCTGCAAAAAATGTGTTGGCAACTGACGACAGTTGCTTTTTTGCTACGACAAACAAAATGATATAGTATTAATCGATACTTACAAGCAGCCTGCGGATTTTATGCATTTATGACAAAAATCAGTAGGCGAAATACAAAGCTGTAAAGGCATTAAAAGAATTTAAGAATATTATTATATTATTCTCAACTCTTATTAAAATTATTAATCGGAGAAATATACGTTGCATCTGGTTGCCGAGCTTGGTCACTTATACATAGTCGCCTAATTTTTAGTCTCTCGACGACTAAGTGGTCACGTGTCAACGACTGCTCGACAGTGCGAATGACTACAAATCACAAGGCGTTCCAGCGTTGTTACGTGAATCAGTTCTTTTCAAATTGAGTGATTAAAAGCGAGACTGATTAAAATGCTGACACGAGTGTTTTGACCGCTACTGATTTGTTTCGTAAGAGTGACTCACACTGTCGCGTCGGTGGATGATTACTCGAATTATGTAACGTTATTTCAGGGAGGGCAACGATCCCGATGATTATTCGAAACTGACTTATAAGAGATTACTGGAGGAGGTATGCCGATTTGCGAATGTACTGAAATCGAAGGGAGTGACGAAGGGGGACCGTGTTGCTATTTACATGCCAATGATCTTGGAGCTCCCCGTCGCTATGTTGGCCTGCACCAGGATCGGTGCCGTGCATAGTGTAGTGGTAATTACTATTCTTTCAACTGCTATACTTCAGTTTTAACCCTTTGCACACGGAACAATTTTAACTTGAAAATTAAACATTTCTTCCAAATGGATATTTGTTCGTGGGTATGTATATTTACTTACAAATGGAGCTGAATTTCTTAAATTAAGAGGACAAGTAGGTTCAAATATTTCCTCGGCATTTAAGGATTTTGATAGACTAACTGCAAAGAGTACTAACATTTATAAAGTACTAGATATTTCGAAAAATACATATTTCGATTTCGAAAAAACAAACGCACTAAAACGTATGAAATAATTTCCATTTAATTTTTATGTGAATACATACGAACTTAAATACAATACAATCTTTTCGAAGGCGGTGCAAAAATTAAAAATTTTCCAAATGATAGATGTTGCTGATTATGATTTCATTGGAATACGATGGACTTGGAAATCAGTAGGTGGGAGGAGAAGATACATTAATATGTGAAAGCATGTAGAAGAATTTAAGGATTTTCGTAATTTCCAGTGTCGAAAATTTTCAATTTTGCACCGCCTGCGAAAAGATTGTATTGTATTTAAGTTCGTGTGTATTCAAATAAATTGAATGGAAATTATTTCATACTTTTTAGTGCATTTTTTTAGTGCGTTTTTTCGAAGTCGGTTTAATGTTTTTATTTCACACTTTTTAGTGGAACGAGTAGAATTTATAGAACACCATAGGATGGCTTTTCGGTCTAATCGGTTATTTGCAATAAAAACCGCAAAGAATGAAAAAATGCAAAATTTGTTTTCAAGGGACCAATCGGGAGACATACCCTACAAAATGCAAAAGATTTCGTTCCGATTGATCCATCCATCTCGGCGTAATCGGTGAAAATACATAGAAAAAAAACGAAAAGAAAAGGCACATAGAGATCGAATTGAGTAACCTCCTCCTTTTTCGAAGTCGATTAAAAACAGATGAAATAGATTATTAATTTAAAAATGTTGCTGAATCGATAGAAATTACTTGATTGCCACCTGTTCTGCGAGCTGGGAAAATATTCTTCATACAGCTGGTTTATTAAATGTTATTCAGCAAAATTATTATTTATTTCCGTTGTTCCAAAATTAATTTTACACTCCAGTATATTTCGAAGATTCTGAGATTTATGATTTTTCTCTGAATACACAGTAAAGTAAAAAATCGTACCGAATTAAAATTTGTACATTTAATTTGTATGTAATGCCATTCCTGCACAATCAGTTTGCAGGTTATTCGTCAGACTCTCTAGCGGAACGTATTTTGGATTCAAAAGCAAAAGTTCTGGTTACAACCGACGGTGTGTGGAGAGGCGAAAAACTCCTTATGTTGAAGGCTATCTGCGATGACGCTTTAACCAAGGTTGCGAATAATGGCCACGTAGTTGAGTGTTGCGTCGTGGTCTCTCACCTGAGGCGGGTCAGTAGTCCACAGGGGAGCAAAACTGATACAGCAGGTGAGTAGAAAATAGAATGGGTGTTTACAGTCTGTTCCACAAAAGCGTAGTTCTGCTATATGTTTGGGAATATTATTATATTTATATGAAATTTAAAAGGGATAAAACGTTTAAAAAGTAACAATGGATCCAATTTCCTTCATTATCGATTATATTGGGTTGGCAAGAAAGTAATTACGGTATTTTAAGGTGAAATAAAAAAACCCAATTTTTCTTCAACTCTTTTTTTAATGATTTTTCAAGGTCACCTTCAGTTTTTTGCAAATACACCTATAATTTTTTTACGCCTATTATTTGTTACAGGATTTCAAGACGAATTCGGAAACGTATCATAACATTTAAAAAATTGCAAAAAAAAATTGCAGAAAGATTGAAGAAATTTGCGTTTTAAATTTTTTTCACAAAAAATTTGCTATAATCACATGAAAGTTCTTTTGAAACCATGTATTAGGTTGTAAAAAAAAATCATATTGCTAGTAAAATATACTTCAACTTCCTTCATTTCGGTTTTTTTTCTAGTGTTTACCGTTTACGAAAAAAACGCTGGTACAAATTATCGCGAACACCCTGTATATTTAAAATAAAATGATTAAATAGATGAACACATTAATAATCTTTAAAAAAATTTTCTTTGATTGTGCAAAGGAAAAACAAACGGTGTGAATGGTAGAAGCGACGGAAATGGCTTGGCAATTCCTCAAGTACCATGGGACGATGATCGAGATGTCTGGTGGCACGAAGAAATGGAAGACGCCGAAGATAAGTGTTATCCTGTGTGGATGGGTGCTGAAGATCCACTATTTATTTTGTACACAAGGTAAATCATTTATAAATCTTTTTCTCGAGGCTAATATGCATTCGAAAATTATGGATCTAAACACTACAGCGTGTGTTTACTACAGCGTGTCGAGGAACATTTTAATCACGTTTTTAATTTAATCCACGTCAGATTTCAAAGTGGATGTTTCATTGCACTATATTTTGTCATAAACAGTGGCTCTACGGGAAAGCCAAAAGGCGTGCTCCACACTACGGCTGGTTACTTAATTTATGCGGCAACGACATTCAAATATGTCTTCGATTATCATCCCCCTGACGTCTACTGGTGCACTGCTGATGTTGGTTGGATCACTGGTCATACTTATGTTGTGTACGGTCCCCTGGCAAATGCAGCCACTTCCGTTATCGTAAGTCAACTTCTCTCTCTTCGTCACATTATCTTCGATTAATTGAACGCGTCTTATTAGTTTTGATGAAAAGCAACAAAATTGACATATGGTGCAAGATATGTCCTGTTATTGATAAAAATTAAGAAAAGTTAAATTATCCCTAACAGGATCATATTGACCTAAACACAGCAAAGGGTTAAATAACGACGTGCATACAATTAATATGACCTTCCGTATGCGAAATACGAGATCCAGATGATTACACTTGTGCAATGCTAGTAAACTTGGTCTTGTTAAGCTTCTACGTAGAAAAATGTTAACTTTTGTCAGTAACAGTATACATATGTTATGATCGTATTGTTAGCTTTTTTGATTACAAAATTTGAATAATAAAATTTAATTGATATCGTGCTTTTTCTAATTTGCATATGCAGTTCGAGGGTACACCGTTCTATCCGACTAATGATCGCTATTGGTCTGTCATCGACAAATACAAAGTCACGCAATTTTACACTGCACCTACTGCGATCAGATCGCTAATGAAGTTCGGAGACGAGCTGGTGAAGAAGCATAATTTATCTACCTTGAAGGTAGGTCAGAGTTAATGAACAATCTATATAATAAATTATGGTAAGCTTGAGTAGCTATAATGTTAGACAGTGGAAAGATTTAAAAAAATTAAATATTAAGGATATATTACTTTGGTTTAATCGATGCAACAAACTTTTATATTGCATCAAAGATCCGCAGTACAGCAGACCCGGGCAAATTTGATTTGAAATGAAAATAAGAAATAACTATTTGAAATCATTTATTTCGCACCGCACGATTTATTCATTTAAAATGAATGTTTGTCAAAATAAATAATCCTCAAAATAATATGCACCAAACCAGACTCGAATCAGATAATCAGGTCACTCGACATAATTTTGAACAACAATTTCGCAATTCTCTGAAATCATTATCTCAATTATTATAAAATAATATTCCAAGTAATATAATTTTAAAATTGATCACAAACGTAGAAGTAATTATAAAATATAACAGCTTGTTAGTTGAAATCATATTTCAGTCAACGTTATTTCAGAAATGCCCATATTTTATATAAGACTAGCGTCATCTAGTCGAATTTACATTTCCGTAGATCAATTTAAAAAAAAAATTGGCAGAACGAAAGTCTAATATTTAAAATGATATTATATGATCTATAAAAGTCTGTATGATCTTGTATTTTACATATACACGTATCGTGTAAGTACAAAAAGTTGCAGTTAACAGTGAAGAGCAGGTTCAAGAGATGTATCTTTTTTGTTGTGATAGATATAATGATGTAATTGTTTTCTAAGGAATGTTTCGTTTCAGGTACTCGGTTCGGTTGGAGAGCCAATTAACCCAGAAGCTTGGCTTTGGTTCTATAATCTCGTTGGTCATGGAAAGTGTAGCATCGCTGACACATTCTGGCAAACGGAGACCGGAGGCCACGTGATCACTCCTTTGCCTGGTGCTACACCTATGAAGCCAGGTTCTGCAGTAAGTATTACAAACATGTACAATGTACAATGAGTGTACAAAGTATTCGTACGCCTTTTAAAAACTTATAACTTTTTTATAATTATACCAAACAACCTGATTTTTTATAATCAATTAGAAGTTTACGAAATGATATGCAGAAATGATTTTCCAAACATTATAATTTACAAGGTTACATACAAGAATAAAAGATACATTTTTTTTAACTTTTTTATTTGGGTTCTTAATGAAAATTTAAAATATATGTTTTGTAGATCTATGTTTGTGATGCACGCGCATCGAGAGATGTACGAACCTGTGGATTTTAAGCAGAAATTGATCCAAAGTCGTGTAAAACTACGATTTTCACCATTTTTAACCGCTTGTAGCTCGTGCATAATGTGTATAACTAACATAGATCTACGAAGCATACAGGGTGTCCCAAAATTCCTTCAACAGCCAGAAATGGGATGTTCCTGAGATCATTTGGATCAACATTTTCCTTTGCAAAAATGTTATCCGCGGCTTTGTTTAGGAGTTATTAACGAAAAGCACGGACCAATCAGAGCGCGACTTAGACGCGAGTTGGCACAGTCGGCCAATAGACAGTTGGCGCGCCGCACAGTGGGTCAAATCGACGTTCTAGCTGTTCACGCCTATTTCACCATTATTTCAATATATAAAGACCACGTTAAATAGGTCGTTGGATTCGTCTTGGTGTCAGCTATAACATTATTGAATAAAAAATATAGTTATAAATAAATAATGAAGGTGACCACAATTTTTTATTAAAAAAAAATTTGCTTCAAATGATCTCAGGAACCTCCTATTTCTGGTTGTTGAAGGAATTTTGGGACACCCTGTATATTTTAAATTTTCATTAAGGACCTAAATAAAAAAAGTTTTAGGTCTGAGTTGGGTGTTTGGAAAATTGATGTTTGATGACAGTATGTATAATAAAATGGATCAATTGAATAATCTATTACACCATGTTTTGACAGACATTTCCTTTCTTCGGAGTCTTACCAGAACTGTTAGATGAAGATGGTCGACTAATCGAAGGAGAAGGAGAAGGATACCTCGTCTTCCGTCAGCCATGGCCAGGAATGATGAGGACGCTTTACGCAAATCACCAACGCTTCCAAAATACTTACTTCGACCGATTCCATGGGTACTACTGCACGGGTGATGGTAAGTGAAGCAATTAATAGAATAGCATCAAATTAACTGATTGACGTCAGTGCTGGATAATATTTGCCCAAATAAATATTCCAAATATCATTTTATATCTTTGGCTCTGCTAAATAAAATAATATTTTAGATAGGACACAAATTGTTGGCAAACGAAATATTTTCTTTTTGATCATCAAAATAAATTTTACTGTTTTATAATTTTATTGTTTTAATCTTACTAATTGGGTCATCACATAAGTAATGCAAAGTAATTTTATTTGTTCTGTGAATTAGAAGCTAAAAGTTTCTGTCGTTGAGGTATTGAAAGAAATTAAGACGGGTGCAAGTTGTAAATAATATTAGCAAAAAATACGTATGAGATAATTTAATATTTCTTGTTTTGCAATTAGCAATAATCTAAAAAAGAAATGGTAATTTCGTTCGTATAAGAATCCCCAATATTAAACACTTAGAATCATTATTTTCCGCAATAATATTGAAGATGAAAGAATTACATTAAAGGTAAGATATTGCAAAAGAAAATTCAAATATTTGCAAGTCTTTAAAAAAATACTACATTGAATTCGAATCATTATTGTCATCAAGAATATTTTTGAAAAAGGAACCTATACCTATTGAAAGTAAACAGGATACTGTCTTCAAATTATGTCAGTGTCTTGATATATCAAGACAAAGCTCAATTTTCAATAGTCTTCAAATATATAGGACGCTATTTTAAAAAATTGCTGTATGAAATAAAATATTTCATTTTTAAAGTTATACTTAAAAAAAAACAGGATTATTTGCTATTTCCTACTGCAAATAGTATTGTAACCAGCTCTGACTGACAATCAGTTAATATATATTATCAATAAACAACTAACACAAAATTATTTAGCCAAAGGATTCCTGTAATTTTGTCCGGCGTATCTCGCATCTTTCCCAAGTTCTTCTTCAATTCTCAACAGTTGATTATACTTCGCTGTCCTCTCAGACCTGCAAGGTGCCCCAGCTTTGAATTGACCAGCGGACAAACCGACTGCCAAATCGGCAACGAAATTATCCTCTGTCTCAGCCTGACAAGTCGTCACGATGTATCCCCAGTTGCTAATCCTCGCTATCTTCGCGCAGTTAATCGCCTCCGTCACTGTCCCGACTTGCGACATTCGCAGAATAATAGCATTAGCCATTTGCCTCTCTATCGCTTCCTCGATTCGATCAATGTTCATGGCAGTCAAGTCATCCGAAACGATTTGGATCTCTTGATCGGCTAACGTGAGCCAGCCTTCCCAATCCTCCTGGTCGAATGGATCTTCGATGGAAACTATAGATGGAAATTCTGATAGGTATTCCAAATACTGGTCTCTGAGGGTTTCTGCTTCCATGTAGTCGTCGGGATCGGAATCCTCTGTTTTAAACCCGAGGTCGTATCCGCCTGTTGCCAGAAGATTATGGATGTTAGTTTCACCTGCATTATGCGCATATTTAAAACATATCGTACATAGTTTTCGTAATTTTGCTGATGAAGTCCGAAATCCGTCAAAATGACGGGTCCCGTAAACCTAGTGTTAAGTATGTTATTTCATTTAATAATAATAATGTTCTTTTCTCTGTTATACCATAAATATAAATGTTCTATTCTCTTCTGTGAAATTATTAAAAACTATGAAGACAATCACGATCTAATTATTGTAGCCGTAAAGAAAATCGTACGGCAAAGGGTTAATGATCTTTCGACATATTTTCTACACTATCGTAATAAAAACTAATAAAATCAATCAAACTGGTTTAAATATGTCAATCTATTAAATAATGTTATATCAGGGAGTATCTGTAGAAAGTACCAAGATGTTCTTTCTTTAACAAACAAATTTTTTGTTACAAATGTAAAAATGCAAATCAAAAGACAAGAATCTTAGTAATTCGACTTCATTTTATAGGCGTACAACAGAGAAAAAACAATCTGATTACTTCTTAATTCATAAAGGTATAATTTAATTAGTTTTGTCATGTGCATTTTACTATATTCTACGTAATTCTTACGATTATAGACCATGATTTGATAATTAATAGTCGCATGCCGTTGGAAGTAGAATGATTCTGTACCATGCATTTTTTAAAGTTGTTGAAGATTTAATAAATGGCAGTAAGTGTAAAAACTTGATAACCTCATGCTAACCTTCTTTGTAAAAAGCACTGGCCGCCATGTCTAGTGCTATCACTATTCTCCCATCGTATCCTGCGTCTTTGATAGATTCGTCTAGGAGTAAAAGTGCCTCACGATCTTCCTCGAATTCTGGTGCGAAGGCACCTTCATCGCTAACCGGAAGTGGGAGATTTATTTCCTGGCTAGCCGCGATTTTTTTCTCCAGAACTTTGTATACTTCCGATCCCATTTTCATTGCGTCGGCGAAACTTTCTGCTCCTAATAGATTTACAAAATGATATTTGTAATAAAAGTACACGTGGGTTGAAAACACTGTTTTAGACTCGGAAAATCTTTGCAGAAACATGAACGAAAATTGGGCATTGAAGGTTGAAGGTTGGAGGCATTGAACCTGCATTGAAAGTTGTAACGTAACAAATGATACGGAGAACAAACAAATATAAAATGGTAATTTTACAAAATGAAACTCATGCATACAAACTCAGACATTTACATACAGTGAGTGTAAAAAGGTTGTACGCCCTTTAAAACACAATAACTTTTTTGTAATCTTTTTTTGCACATCATTTAGTAAACCAATGCTTCTAATTACTCATAAAACATCAGGTCGTTGGGTACAATTATAAAAAAGTTATTCTATTTTAAAGAGCGTACGAATACATTTTACACTCACTGTATATTCTTGATTGAAGATTGTATTCAATCAAAAAGTCAAGTGAAACTTTTATGTCGTAATATCAGAGATATACGTAACAGAAATAGAAAATGATAATAAAAATGCTGCTGGTACCTATGGGCAAAATCAGAAATTCTTGACAAGGTATCGTGTTACCCGCGTGCCTGCCTCCGCTAATCATGTTGAAACAGGGAACCGGAATATAAAGTTCTGCATTTTCAGCTAATTCCGCGATATATCTAAAGAAAAAAACAGATAGTTTCTGTATATTTATGTAACTCATAAATCTATTCGCTTCTCTCCGTTTATACTTAAAGAAGTTATCTGAAATTTGCAAATTATTTATTATAAAAACATTAATCAGAACATTTCGATCCCTCTAGGTACTTCCAGAGATGCTAGATTGAAAATAATGTATTGACATGCTCCAATTTTTTGAATCATCCCAATATTTTCCATTTCATCTACGTAGCTTCGTCAAAAATGTATAAAATACACTATATATAACCTATAACTACCAAATCGTAATATTGTAGGTTGTCCACAACAACTATATATATATACCTATAAACCGGAAGTCCCTTCTTTGCAGCACCAGCTTTGCAACAGGCAATGGATACACCGAGTATGGCATTAGCACCCAGTTTCGATTTATTTTCGGTGCCGTCAAGTCTGTTTAGCAAACTGTCTATTTCCATTTGTTGACAAGCTTCCAGTCTCGATTTCAGGAGCTGTGGCGCAATTATGTTGTTAATCACGTCAACAGCTCTGAAAACGGAACGTCCGTTATACATAGCTTCATTTCCATCCCTTATTTCCTGGGCTTGGTTAGGGTTTGGTATTAGAACGGACGGTACCGATGATCTCAGTAATCCCACATCAGTAATTATGTCAATTTCCAACGTTGGTTCTCCTCTGGAATCAAAGATCTGTCGAGCTTTAACCTTTTGAATTGGCATCTTTGTGTTTGATTTGTACCTATAGAACTATTGAACTAATCGTTCCAAATTTATTATGGATGTATTGTTGCACTGTAGACTGGCGGATTGTGTGAATTTTAGTATTGTTGAGTAAGGTGCATGGCAGTGGGAATTACTGAAAATTTTATGGAAATTTCTTTCGAGGTCAAGCCATGTTTTTGTTACTATTTATGTAGGGAAATAATAGAAGCTCGACGTGTGCACACATTCTTTTTACGAACTCTCGCGTGTGCTGGTAAACATTACATTTTCTATTTAATTGCAAACTGCTGACTGAAATGAAACAATTTATTCGGGTTAATTTCTGTATATAATAACAAATTATTTTCAAACTCGTTTATCTAGTTACTTGTATAGAAACGTTTAGAAGCTGTAAAGAAACAATTCTGTTTAAAATCGAAGGTATTTGTCAAGAAATGTAGAAGAGTTTATTGTTTAAAAAATGTATACGATTATTGAATATTGTAAGCTTGCATATGATCTCCATGAAAAATTACACAATTACATCAGTGAGACCTGAGAATTCTATGCTGAAAATAGTTTATACTTTTACTACTTCTACTACTATATAAATAATTTGATTTTGACCATGTTTTTATTATATTGTAAAACCGAGTGCAGTATTGTTGATCACCATTATTATTGAATAAATAGGCACATAAACAAATTTGATTCCAGGCGCTAGGCGAGATGCGGATGGTTATCTGTGGATAACTGGCCGTATCGATGACATGCTGAACGTTTCCGGCCATCTAATGTCCACTGCGGAAGTGGAAAGTGTGTTAACAGAGCATTCAGCGGTAGCAGAGGCGGCAGTTGTCAGTAAACCTCACCCTGTGAAAGGACAATGCCTTTATTGTTTCATTACACCCAACGAGGGCGAAACGTTCGATAAGAAACTCCAAGACGAACTAAAGAAGAAAGGTAAGAGTTATAATATGTGCATACATACATGTACATACATAATAATTGTTGAATAATTGATTTTTCGTTTC
This sequence comes from Lasioglossum oenotherae, assembly GCA_028455765.1. Taxonomy (NCBI): domain Eukaryota; kingdom Metazoa; phylum Arthropoda; class Insecta; order Hymenoptera; family Halictidae; genus Lasioglossum; species Lasioglossum oenotherae. Next base: position 14,447,679 of record CM052294.1, on the reverse strand, counting down.
TGGAAAAATTGTCATAGCAAATTTCTTATTATTCATTTACAGTGCGCGAGAAAATCGGTCCGTTCGCCCAACCGGACATCATCCAACACGCGCCAGGACTGCCAAAGACACGTTCCGGTAAGATCATGAGACGAATTCTGAGGAAGATCGCTACAGGAGACAGAAACGTTGGCGACGTGTCCACATTAGCCGACGAGAGCATCGTCGATCTTCTTTTCCAGCTGAGGCCGCAGGTGTAAGGATGTTGCCGTCGACGCGACGTAGCCGTCTTCGGAGAAAACCTCGTGAAACGTAGTAATTTAGGCAACAAAAAGGCCCGACACGCTTCCGGTGAAGTTCCGCTTCGAGTTTCTTCAAATTTGAGGAACTTGCCAAAACTGTGAGCAATCTAGCGAGAAAAAAGATTCGGATACGAGAAGCTGTGTCTCAGAAACGAAATTCCGTTTTATGTTAGAGTCGTTTCTCCTCCGTTCAATAGCCTAGTACTTACAGTACTATTTATCGATTACTTTGTAAGCTAGTATTCCGCGGTATAATAGTTACTGTCTGTTTCACCGTTTGCTATTCGATTAACAGATTTTGCGACGAGAGACCCGCATTGGCCGCATTATTTTCGACACGATGATAATGCCAGGAACATGAGTCGCGTAACACGATTAGCGCGAGATACAGTAGTGCACAATTTAGGATCCATTATAGTAAAGTCGCGATCTAAGCGCGACGGAGCTTCCCGATCTAACCCCTTCCACTGGGGGAATACCTCGCGTGGGGAGCTGCCTCGGTCGGCGAGCAGTATATACATGCCGCGAACCACTACTAATCCAATTACAAAACTTCTTTATTTTTCATTATTTTTTAATGGAAGTTTCGCCAACTTGTTTGTGGCACTTTTCTGATTAAAATGACACTAAACGCGATATAATTTCAACTGTGTTTAGTGGTTTAATTGACGGCATGCAGCAACAAGACGGCCGCGCGGTCCGTCTTTACATGCTGTCCTTTTCTACATTCGGCGCGGTCGACGCGGATACAAAAAAATAGTATCCCTTCACGATCTCTGTCATAACAGAGAACCGAGAATCGGCTTAGACCGCGACTTTACTGTATATTGTATACAGGCCCGGAAGGAATGTGGAAGGATTGCGGGTCTTATTGGTCAGGCCAGCACAGGCACGCACACTTACATAGTTAAATTGTTATTCGCTGAGTAGGTTACAACTGTTACTTCAGGTATGTAATATCGCGTGACGGTAAAGATGACGATACGCGTTACAGTAAAGCGAGATGAAGCGACGTGCATCACGAGTTGGCTAGGCATCGAATGTTTTGAAACGTCGCTGAGGCCTCACATAACTATGTCGACTTGGGCCATACCTAAAGGCCGCGCGAGTGTTCCCCTCTTGGCCCTGTGTTGTCCCAAGTCTCTTCTATTCAGACTCGGCAAGTGATGGGATTTGAGACGCTTCGGACTTGTATCGTATACCATAGTACGAATTCGAATCACTTTGAATATGATTCGAAGTTTATAACTCTTCAAACTCGTAATAACTCTTGACTGTTGAAAGTCTTTGTTGTCTTGGAAATGATTCGAAGCAATCACGAAGTAGTCCCGTTTTTTTGGAATCGGAGTGGGGGGAGGGGGTATAAAGGCGGACGTTTAAGTGTGCACTACTGTAGTCATTTCGAAAAAGCAACCCGGAGAATTCGTTCAGAAAACCACGAGTGCGCGCTAACAATCCGAGAAAGTAAACTAAATGTATTTACAATTTTACAAAAAGCAAACGTTGAATGTATACATGTCGTACGTACTAATCGCTGTTCAACAATAGTTTTCCGGATGCACCGAGGGATATCAGAAAATTGAAGTACGTACGACTGTTGTGTACGTCACTGCTGGGAAACGAATAGTTTTATAATAATGCACGCTTGATGCAAGTGTCGAAAAATGATCCATCGATATCAATATGAAAGTATCTTGAAAACTTTTGAACAGTTTACAAAGTCGTTTCGATTAATTACACGTTCTCGACATTTTTCAGCATGCGTAGCGCGAAACAGAAGTGCCATCGTGCACGAAAGTGATTCGTTTCCGTTTCTTCACGTAGTCATCAATCGCTTCGTGATCCCAATTCGCGGTGCCGTTTTTATTCTCGTTTGGCTTGTTCGCTACCTCGTTCACTTCTCAACGATTTTCGATAATCGATGGCGTTTCGTACTGGTGCCAGCTGGCTTGATAGAAGCCGCTCGTGACATTAATGTTGCAGCAGCTCGTTGACAATTTAATGTGCGAACTTGTTTGCGGAAGTACTATGTATAGTTGATGGATGGGTCACGGCAAAACGTAACGTCAGACTCTTGCCCCGTTGATGACGGTAAACGTAGAAGAAAACGAGCAACAGTTCTCTGCATGAGTCGATATGACTGTATAATGACGACACATATTCAATGAAAATTTACATAGAGTGAAGACAGAAACATAATTATGATTATACCAGGAATTTTATGCTTTTACGACAAAAATGAGTAGCTGGAACACAAATCAGTGAAAACATCGAAGGGGTTAACGTACGCATGGTTATTTTCAATTGATTTTAATTACTAAGAAAAGAAATACACTTTTACATACCTCCTGCTTCTTGTAATTAATACAGACAATTTTTATTTTGCATAGAACGCGGTTTAACTATTAAAGGTAACCCCGTGTGTCAGCCAATAAGGAAGTTACACCTCTCAAACGAAAATGGATGCATAAAAAACATCTTCTTTTGTACTATTTTTGTACTTAGTCGTCGAGTGTTTGCATACGCACATTGCAGTGGAAATTAATTTATCTATCATGTGACTCCCTCGATATTAACTTGAAATTTACTATAAAACTGAAATGTTTTTTATACAGTCTATAATTTTCGAGTAATTTCAAATCGTCATGCTAAGAGACACTGTACACTTTGTCGGTCCTTATCTATCAACTATACGGTTTATGTTAAATTAAACTACATCGTAGGCCATAGAAGAGCGTATAGTCGTTAAGCCACAGTAAGAATCGTTTTGCAACCCCCGCCATTAAGTTAAGCAAGAACTAGTGATGGCAAAAAGCGTATCGCGAGTGCGCCCACACACGGTCATTGAAAATTTGACTGCTTCAAATTCAAATTCGTGTGATATAAACTAATTTCGAGTTATTCGATGGGCCAAGATTTGTATATCTTTAATATTACGCACTCGGTGTTCTACGCGATATTTTTCTCGACCCGATTGTAATTAAAAGTGGATTAGCAATAATGTGAGATCCTCCGTTAATTAATCGCGTGTTTCTTCGCGTCCTCGAAGAGCTATTAAGAGTAAGTTTTTGCGAAAACATGCCGAAAGGATGTCTAGCAGAGTGAGTTATTTAATTTTTAGCAAATTATATTTTTTACAGCGATCGCTCCGCGCCTAATCGCGCGACAGACCTAAGTATACGCACGATTACTAACGCACTTTACATGGAAGTCAGCGTTTCCTGTAAATTTTTAGAATGCTGGATTTAAACGAATCACGCTGCGTTATGCAGTGTCACATACATATCATTCCTCGCGGAACAAATCAACTATAGGTGTGATAATGATATATAAAAAGTATATATATATATATATATATATATATATATTGAAGAAAGTATATGTATATTATATGGAAAATGCAGGAGCATACATATATATGTAAATATACCTACGTTAAAGAACACAATTGTTACTGGCCTGTTAAATGAAATCGTGGTATTCATTTATTCGTTCATCCCTCTTTCGAAATAATTCATTTCCACAAAGCTTTCGAAACATTCTTAACGATCAAGTCGATTTCATATGTTTTTTTCGATCTCGAAAATGTCATACAGCTTCAAAATAAACGATGTCAGATTCCACATGTTATGCAAATTGCTTTTTACAATCTTCTTTCTTCCATTTTTTAGAAACATTAAAATGGGTTTATCAAAGACTTAAAATAATGTGTCATAGGAAAAGAAATAACATAAAATTATTATATATTATTATATATTATATTATATTAAAATATCTCTATATACTATTATATAAATATTATATATGTATATAATTATACATACGATAATATACATATATAATATTATACATATTGATATTGTATATTAATATAACATAATGTATATAATAATAATTATTATTATATCAGTACAATAAATAAGAAAACGATACAGTATACATACACAGATTGTATTTCAAATCACTTTTCGAGCATGTGTTTTCAATACAGTTTCATTTGTGACTAGAATCCTAGTTATAGAGTGTTTATATTATGTTTCGTTATTTTATTTGTAATGTAAAAAAGTTTCAAACCAGAGGTGAAAGAAAAATCTTAAGCTTGTGCAACGTAAGAAGTGTATTATATAATTTATTTATATTAGTTGTTGAAATTTTTTAAAATAAATTTAGATTTAATCTTTTAATTACATCATGTAACATCGAACATATATGTTGTGGTATTTATAATTGCATGGTATTTATATTACTTCATAAATATACTATTTACGTGAAAATTATTTAGTTATAAATTATGTATACATTTGGTCCAACAATTCCGTAAGATTTACAAAGCTTTATTAAAATTGAGAACTTCTTAACCACACTGGACTCTATAACCGTATATGCTTGAACCACATCAAATCTATTAATTTATTATACAGTCAGCACTAGTGATGGCGTGCAAAATCACTGGCCATAATTTACCACAGTGATTTTTTAATCTAGAGTGAATTTGCTCACTGTCATCTTAATTTCTTCATCTTAACCTTATATCGACACATGTGTACCCTTGAACTTCAATACACGGATAATACATAAGTATTGAAAATAACGGATACCCGTGTATTTCACGTGAACACGTTTACTTCAGTAGCTGTGTATCCGCGTATAAAGAAGTGTACGGATTAAAATACGGATATAAATATATTAGTACGCTTGAACACGTGAATTCGTATATCCTCAATACACGTCCAAAGCCGTGATCTCTAATAAAAAACGCGATGTTACCTCACAAGTTTGTTTTGATGTTGCTAATATAAAACATATAGGTTATGGCTCCGTGACTTGCGCGAACAACAGTTACATATGCTCTCGGCCAATCAGAAGCGATCACGAAAATCACGAATCACTGTGAAAAAAAATCGTAATCACGTGAACGTAATCAATCTCCAATAGTAGCAGTACACACCATGTCCCTAAATAGTCAGGACTTCGTGCAGATCATATTTCGGCAGAATGGCGAGACGGTTTGACGGTTATGCCATTTATGATGTACTTTGTGGTTCAGTGATTTGCGTCGCCACTGTCGCTTTCGTTTGCGAATTCGGTGGTGGAACAAACCGCCTTTTTAAAACCAGCTGACGAGATGTTACGTCAGTTGGTCGGTACCCGTTACCATTGGATGCACGTTATTGTTGTCTGTGACGACTACGTCGAGACACTGTGAAACCGTGTTTCCTTTTCCGCTGTTCAAACGCGTCGCCGAATCATGGTAGACATCGACGAATGTTACATGTCCGTGCTTCGGCTGGTGAAAGAGGCTGGCTCAGTAAGTAAAAACTTCTGTGAGAAAATCGACGATAAAAAACGGATAATCTCGCACGGAGAGCATCGTGTTATTCTTGGACAGCAGCGAGTCACGTCTATCGATTTTACTGCTTCGGATTTCAATCGAGGTGCCAAACGTAAAGGACACGTTCCTTCTTAGCTTTCCTCGACAGGGTTATTTTACATCCTTTCATCTACATAGTTAGTTTGTAGCGTAAAATTGTAAGATACTCTTGATGAATTTCAATATTTGTTTCGCAATTATTTCCCACAACGTGATAACAATGTTAATTTAAAATTGACCGATGAGTACGATTGTTTCTGTCTTGAATTGTTAGGTGTGCGATTAGTTACGTTTGTTTTATTACGCGACTAGTTTTTTTAGTGGTACAACAGATACTGATATTAGTGTGTGTACTCGTGAACGTGCACTTCCTCGGCTTCTAAGAGAGTTAGATGAAATGACAGCTCCGTTGCGTTTTAGGCTGAAATGAAGCGGCACGACTCTCATCTATAACCTATAATTCTGATTATAATAAATACTTAATGAAAGAAATAAAAATTGTTAAATGTATTTTATTCACTTTTACGTTCGATTCTGTATCTTATGTTGTGATAAGTAATATATTATACTTATATATTAATTCTTATATTGTTCTCCTTTTCTGACGAAATAAACCAAAATCTTTGAATCAAAACTTTTATGATTCAATATCATTGAATCATCATTATTAAAATATGATGAAACGTGTAATAGAATCCATTATAAAATTATTATTCGTTTTTTTGGTAGTTTTGTTTGTTTAAAGTTTTATGTTCGTTTTCTTTTTATAAATAAATGAAAATCTTCAAATAGAAAATCTACCACTCAATCATCATCGAAATATGGTATGATAGAGTAAGAGGATATGTCATAGAGTCATTATTTGTTTTGTATGAATCATTTTTACTAAGAATAATCTTATCTCTAGAGAAGATTGATTTAATATTAATAATTTTCAATTCTAATCGTTCTAAAATATCATCCTACTACAATTTGATATAAGAATCATTTTTAAACAATTTAATATATTTTACTTGCATAAATGTACGATAATATGTAATAAACAGTAAGAAATATGTGATAAAAATCACTTCGGATGTTTAAGTTTATGCAGTCGCTTGAAGTAAATGAAATGTTTGCAGATCGTCAGGGAAAAGATCAATCAACCTCAAGATCCGATGATAAAATCATGCGAAGTTGATCTTGTTACTGAATGGGATCAAAAGGTCGAGAAACTGTTAGTGGAGGGCATATCTTCAAAATTTCCCGACCATAAGTATGTTACTCAATTTAAATGATTTAGTTTAGAGGACGTTTTACAAGTTGCAAACAGTAACACTAATTTATAATTTTAATATAAAACCAGTAAAACTGCATTTAATAATTATTAAAATAATTGTTGAAAAATTTGAAGATCTTAATATATTTACGATGTATATAGAAGAGTTTATTTAGTATTGTAATCTCTTATTATTTGCAGCTAATACCATATCATAATTTACGATTTTTACATGCAGTACTAAAAATGTGTGTTGCATTTCTAATCATTAGTATTTTGGAATTAAACTGAAATGTGGATTTATCAAAGTTCGTTAAAATATGCAACTTACTATTCATTATATAATTATTCATTTTATTAAGTATACTCTTATGAAAATTGTATATACTTAATTTTTTAAAGTGGTGCAATACATATACTTGTAGCACTGTAATCTCATGTTATCTGGAGCAACATGATACGATAATTTGCCACCCATCAATTTTTTTTTACTAATCATGGTAATTAGTTTTAACACGCGACATATCAACATTAATGATGAATTGCTATTCTCAATTATTACGATCGCATGTCGCATAATTTTCATTGATCAATTGTTCCTTATTGAATCTCCATGCACGATGCATCTAGTCCATAATTTCGTCTTGCCCATCAAAACATTCACATTCATTAAGAGTTCGGAGTGGGGTCCAACAACATGTTTCAGTGGAATATTCCATCCCCAGGCAGTTCTAGAAACATCAAACTGATTCGCAAATTTCCCAAAATACTAATATGTACATAGTTTCAAAAAAACTGCGTTCATTTTCTTTATCACTCTGACTGCTGTGCGTTTTATTATACAAATAGTCACATGGATGTTGTTTTAAGATTATCAGAATCATCTGTCAACTTTAAAATGTAATGGTTATTTACTTTTATCAATAAATAATATTAAGATCAAAAATCACGTTTTCGTGATGCAGGCTGGTAATTAAAAGCAGTCGTGTGTATGTGATGTCGGCTGTAGAACTGTTACATTTCAGTTGAATACTATTATATTTACATAACTTTTTCTTTAATTCAATAAGGTAAACTTCATTTTTTTGTTTTCGTTCCAAACATTTTGCCATTCGACAGTTAACGTAACTTCGTAGGATAATTATTATTTGCACATTCTTTACAATGTTTTATTGTAGTGATAATATTAATATAATACCAACAAAATATATTTTTCTAGATTCATTGGTGAGGAAGAAAGCTCACTGGGTGGAAAAATCGAATTCACGGACGCCCCAACATGGATCATCGATCCAATCGATGGAACGATGAACTTCGTACACAGCTTACCGCACACTTGTATATCGATCGCGTTAGTTATTAACAAGGTTACAGAAATTGGAGTTGTTTATAATCCGATTTTAGAACAGTTTTTTACAGCTCGTAAGGGGCGGGGTGCATTTTTAAATGGAGCTCCCATTCGGGTATCTGGAGAAAAAGGTAATTAATATTTTTACCAACTTTGTTCTGTACAAAATTAATAACATTAGAATTACCAGTTAAAGTGGCCCGTTTCAAATTTTTTTATTTCACAATCACTAAATTTCTTAAAAAATTTTTGTGGGACATTGTTAAGTAAATTAATTTAACCTTATGCGTATAAGAATAATTGAAACACGTCTCTTCGAAGTCTAATAACGAAATTTTCGTTTATTTAATTCGTACGATAGATCATTTTTTGTTTTTTCAGAATTACGCAAAGCTCTTGTAATGATGGAAATGGGTACCAGCAGAGATCCTGAGAAAATGAAAGTTGTGTTGGCAAATGCAAATAACATTCCTCCACAAGTTCATGGGTAAAGCATATCACATCTTATATTCCATAAAATATTTTTCATATATTTTTTTTATTCTCGTACCTTTTTTTGATTCGACGTTAATATATTTTTCTAAATGAAAGATGTATTAAATTATATTTCATATAAAATGCATTCAATTACAATTTACAAGCAACTATTAATTTCAGAAATATTTGAATTTCAATATTACAAAGTAGGATTACTTTTACCTATTTAAATTAAGATACCTAATAACCTAATAACTTGATAAAGGAAATATACGATTTATTAAAAATACATCTATGTCTTTGAAATTTGTATTTGTATTCTGTTTGCACTTTTAAAATATCAGATATATTTCGGGATCTGGTCTTATACGACTCGTGGTCTACATTGTTTAACATACATCTATCTTTTCCTAGAATACGTGCTTTGGGTTCTGCTGCTTTAAATATGTGTATGGTTGCTATGGGTGGAGCCGACGTATCATTTGAATTCGGCATTCATGCTTGGGACATTGCAGCCGGTGATATTATTGTCAGAGAAGCTGGTGGTGTATGCATAGATCCTGCTGGTAATTGCCCTTATTACGATTCAAGGTTTAAAGTAAAATAATTGTTCAAATATAAATTAATTTACTTTCTCCCGCAACTCCTTCAATTTTGATTTTAGGCGGTCCGTTTGATTTAATGAGCAGAAGAGCTCTGTGCGCGTCGACAATGGAACTAGCACAATCGCTAGCCGAAATATTAGTTCAATATTACCCCGAACGTGATTGAAAATTGTACTAATGAAATATCAAAGCAACGCAAGCATTTCAAACGTTGGCAGAGACCAATGCTACAACTATAATGTACATGTTGAATGTATGTAAATTTTGTATCTCGTCAATCTTTCTTTTTGTCACAATGTAAAATGTTTGTTTATTGTTGCAGGTATTTAAGGTTTCTGAATTAAAACAATAAATATAAATATTTAAAGAGTGTACTTATATTTAGTTTCTTACATAAACGTTTGGGACAGAGGTAATAATATCTTCAAGAGATTTATAAACAAATCTAAATTTAATACAAATTATTATGTATATGATGATAAAGTGCTTAACACTGACGGCAGGAATTATTTAGCCCACCGAAATGTAATTTCTTTATAACTAGATATAAAATATTGTATCATAGCGCAACGTGAAATAAATTTATTTATCCCATTACGCATACGTGTAATTTATTGTGACGATCGTTATAGTACGTTTTTTTTTCACGTGTAAAACTTGTTTGTTCGCATTAAAACTATGTTTTCAAAGATTTTTGTTTATAGTCATCTGAAAACTGAAGGCCAAAAGTATTAGTATTACGTTTTCTTCAATGTTACCTATAGTTGAGTATATACATATGTATGTACATACGCGGCATTTAGGTATTTCTAAAATTGATTAAAATTGTTTAGAATTCTCACACAAATGTACCTTACCTGTTCACATACTTACGGTTTTATTAATCTCAATGAAATATTAAGACAAACCTTCCCGCTGTTACAAATTTAATTAAATACTTGCTGATATCCCTGTTGCGACAGTCGTTCATTTTACACACAAGAAGTGAAGCAGCTGCTGCGAGGATCCTACCCCATTTTCCTTTGTCATCATCAGTGCTTTCCATCAACTGATTTCATCACCTCTTCCATTGCCTCCCCTCCTTACGGGGAGGGCTACAAGTGAAACATTACCAAATTGCCAATTAGATAACTATAGAACTAATCTAAGTTTCGGTGTATTTAATTTTTACTTTAGTATATTGAAATTTCCCCGTAATATCTAATTGTTCTTGTTTATACATTCTATTGGACAAGTCCTTTTTTTCTTACAAACATTCGAAAAAACAAACGAAATACTCATGCTTTTGTAAAGTGTAATCATGAAATAATAAAACTCCACTACGTATTCTCTTATATATCCTTTCAAGACATCACTTTGCGATTCTCTAGAAATATTATGCACGACGACTGTTAGCGTGCGTATGAGACAAATTTGCTCTGCCTTTAAGGAGATAGAATACAAATTGATGCAGGCTTTGACTCTTAACGGAGGTCAACGTTCTTAATGATAAACGGATATACTAAATATCCCATAAGGCAGTCCCCCAAGAATACCTTGCAACGGGATCGGCGTTAAAAGCCCGCATAGGTCCGCCCGCACTTAACGATGCTTTGAATCGAAGACTCATCTGAAACATAAGCAGCCTCGTACAATATTGTCATGTAAAAATATATACCACGAACCATTCAAACAGCATTGACGTTCTGCTGTATTGTACTTAAAAAAAAAAAAAACGAATAACGCAGCGAAAAGAATAAAAGAAAGAAAAATTACGAAGCTAGGGTACGGAAATGTATGCCTTGGGTATATTCGTTAAAACGAAAACATTATAGTTTTTATGACAAAAATATAAGACCGCTATTTGTTACTATTGTGCGTTAAATAATTTTCGTTGCTGTGTTAAAACTATCCGTTTGGTATAATATTCCAGACCTCTATTTTTCAGTGCAAATATATACATTATTATTTTCATATATATTTTTCTTTACATTGTCACCTAAATAAATGCAACGTCAAATGTGAAAATGAATATCCGTGATACTAACGGTCAATTAGTAGCTGAGTGTTAACATAGCGACTTATTTTACAACACTTCCTAAAACATATGTTATCTACCTATGTATTTTAAATCTCGTTACTAGGTACGAAACGGAGTACAGTTTGTTTGTGTATTTTTTTTTAAATATATTGTAGCTACGGCACGTGCCTTAAATGCACGGAGCTGCGCGCGATTATTCATATTAGTCATAATATGACTAAAAGTATAAAATACAGGGCTCGTTTCTCATTCAGTTAAGCATGTGTCGATTTATTTCAAATAACCTATTTACTATACAATTTGTATTTCTTTTTGTCTGTTAGTACAAGTCTCCTTGATTTACTGAGAGACTTCAAAATGCCATGCACGAGCGCATTTCAAAGACCAACAAAAAAGAACTAGTTCTCCATGAATCGGTTGCAATTACCGAATTTATAAAGTCTTACAATTTCACAAACACGGAATCATCTCATTGTGAAAGTAAACGCATTATCGATAACGATTTGTGAATATAATAATTTATTTACGAGATATTGTTTAACTGTAAAGTCGCGCACGTTTTCTTTTCCCTTTACCTTTTCTTATTGTTTTCTTGTTTCAATTGAAAGATTGAGAAAAAGAAAAATACTATGTACCACCATTATGCTAAGTATCGATGGCCAGTGCTGAAAGAGGCGGTCACTTTTTCCCAGTTCATATCGTCCACGGAAGAGAATACGATTACCACGTATGAAACTCTGCATGCCTCTTCTTCTTAGTGTAGCATCGTTGATCTATTTACTTTATCGGTGCTGTGCACAGAGAAAAAGAAATAAACCATATCTAAGCGAACAAACTCGAATTTTAAAGAAAAAGAAGAATTTACACGGCAAAGAGGATTTTTACAGCCTGACACACTATATTGTTCCGATCCGTATAAACGTATCTCGTTTTATGCGTTGTTTGATACAGCAGCGAACTCTCCAACATTTTTATCGTCATTCGTAGTGGTTCTAATTTTAATATAAAAATATTGCACTCTATTGACCTGCAATAGTTATCATTGATTAAACAATACAGTTCAGATTGATAGAGTACAACGTCATATGTACGTGTGATTTTTAGATAAGTTTTTCTTTCCCTTATGTATGTGTATTTGTAGTATATATATATATTGTTTATTCCTCAAATGTTTCTCTTTGCATCAATTATACGAGATTCAGAGTGAATCGTGAAATTTTGCACCGCCTCTTTCTGCTAAAACGAATACAAGACACATTCTATATAAAGGGACACCGCCTTATGTTAATTTGTTTTATAATATACAACGAATCGTAAGCGGTGTCGTTTCAAACAGGTTTTGTAAAGTTACGTTAATGAAATTCTCCGATGTGGATGGACCCTGGACAGGGTTACCTAGATCTTTTCTTGTATAAAGGGATGCGCCAGAGCGTGGTTCACAGTAATTCTCTTCCCGGCATCCAGCATCAATGTTCGCTCCAACAGGTCCTTCAGTTGTCCAACTTTTCTACTTTGCTCCGGTGGCAAAGAATTCCCACCTAACTCGGCACCAAGGTCACGTGTAGCAGGTAACGTTGACATTACTGCAACTTTTTCCTAGAAATGTTCACAGTTTTATATATTGTGTGCGGTTTGCAATGTCAACGATAATCTATATAATTGTAAAAAGCCACTTACCACACTACAAAGAACAAGGATGAAAAAAAAAAGTAGAAAGACAACTTACCCGCTCCGTAACCTTATCAACTTCATGATACAGGAAATTGCAGTTAGAGTCAAAATGTTGGTTCTTGAACGTGCCCTTCCTAATCAGTTTATTAGGCATTTTCCCCTTCAGGTCCATGAAGAATTTCAACATTTGGTTGTTTGTTTTACCCGAAAACATTATTTTTCCCGTGTACAATTCATATATGGTGCATCCCACAGACCACATGTCAATGCCGAAATCATATGGTATACCAAGAACTAGAAAATGGTACTGTTAACGTCTAATACATGGCAACGGTTAAGAAATTTCTATAAAAACGGAGATCTCCCTAATGTGGGTTCGATCAGTGTACCCAAGGTACACTGCCTTCCTATGATATACAGCTTTCTATCAATTTACAAAACGTATACAGGGTGTTTGACTAGATATTTTACGAGGTAAATCTACAACCCAAAATAAAATAAAAATCAAAAATGACAAAATTGTAGTTCAAATTGCATTCCAAAGTGTCAATCATTTAAATTTCATTACTTCGATTGTCGCTTTATTTTGTCTTGCAGAATCAGTCTCCAAAATATCCTCTACTCACGGTCGAACAGCCAGTATAATTATGCATATACGCGACTCCGAAATTTAGTTGCCATAAAATTATCTGTTTTGATCAAATACAGCTCTCTTTGTAATCACTTTGTATGATGTGCACTACTACTGGTTTAATGCCAAGTAGTAAGTAAATAGGAATGAATCTCTTGAGTTTTTGGCACTTGATTTTGTCAATTGCACAAAGGTGGAACATATTAGGGAGTTTTAGCAAATAAGTGAAAATTTTAGATGAAGTCAAAAGACTGAAACAGTTGTCTAATGAATATTGTATATACAGGTGTCATCGCTTAATAGACACATTTTTCTCTACTTAATAGCCACCAAATTATTCCTATCAACTACTGGAGTCTCAAGATAGATAACTGGCCGTAATTCTCAAAATACAGTCTTTCCTTGCATAGTGTTACTATCTTGGGGGTATCGAGTTTCAGAAAGCATAGAGATTACCACATTCTTTGACGTTTGCCGAACATAGAGGAGAGCGTGTATTTAAACGACAAGGAGAAGCCGATGTCAAGCAAATAATCGCACTTTCACGTTTCTGGATTTTTAAAAAAATTGATTTTGCAACCAAAAATTCTGAAATAATTCAATGTTGTGTGTGCCACTAGGTAGAACGTTCGTGAATTTTTTCGTAATTATTTGTTGAGCAGGATAGAAAAGGCAGAGCATAATTCATGAAACCGTACTCACCCTGTAACTAGTTCGAAGTACATAGTAAACAGATCTGTTTACGAGTTATTTGCTCAAGAAAAAATAACGAAAAAATTAATGAACATTCTACCTAATAGCACGCATAACGGTGAATTATTTCAGAAATTTTGGTTGCAAAATTTATTTTTTAAAAATCCGGAAGCATAAAATTGCTGATTTTCCGGTACTCCGAAAACTTATGGATTTTTCTAAAACTCAGTTTTGCAACCAAAAATTCTGAAATACAATTAGGTGTACAAATAAGTTCGGTGCCTTTACATATATTCAATTGTGATTGCATTTAAAATTAAAATTTTCTCCCGCCGCTTTGGTCGTTTAAAGTTTAAAGCATCAACCTTGTCCTACCAAACGCACTATGTACATACAATAAATTTACGCTAATTGGTACATAACCTCAAAAAACAATACTTTGCAAAGAAAATAGTTGCTGAAAAGAAAATGCTGTAACCTATAAAACATGCATGAAGTACATATATATATAGTTCCAAAGGTTTCATAGTGGAAATTTTGATCTCAGTGATGGAGAACGCACTATACGAGGGAAGACTGTACTTGTTTCTCTGATAGAGATGTGCAAGAACCAAAATATCGGGTTGGTGCGGGTCGAAAATTTTATTCGGGAATGAAGACGGATTCTCGAATGTATCAGGACTCTTTAGTTAACGGACGCGATGCAAACAAGGAGGTTTTTGCGTCTATTAAGCGAGTATATGCGTATTAATTTGGCATTGGAGACATGAAATACTTACTAATTTCAGGCGCACGATAAAATCTTGATACCAAATACGGGGTCATGTCGTTCTCATGTGCATGGGATGCAGAGCCGAAATCGCAGAGTTTCAATACTAGTTTGCTTTCACTGACTAGAATGTTATCCGGTTTGATGTCAGCATGAAGAATGTTTGCACGTTTTAATAACTTCAGAGCAAGGAAAAGTTGCTGCGTATACGATCTTACCGCTTTAACGTGTAAACCAACGTCTTTACCATACTTTTTCAAAACCTAAGTACACACACACACGTAAACCAGTTAGTTCTATTACGTATACTAGTGTTTCATTTTGTAGAAATATAGAAGGAAGAATGTACCTCTCTTAAATTCATGGCTAAAGGTTCAAAAACCATACATAAATGATTTTTGTGAAAAAAGTGCCTAAAAAGTCGTAAGCAATGGAATCTGTCTTCTGGATCCGCGTCATTAAGTTTTCTAAGAATTTCTAATTCCTTAAGGCCAGTTTTATGCCTGAAACGATAAGTAAAATGTAAGTGTGCGAATCGATGATGTTGCATGACAATGCAATATTATGCTTACATTAATACATTATTTCTTATTATTTTTACAGCAACGTCCAGATTGCCTCGAGCACTGTCTCTAGCTCTTACAACATTACTAAATACACCTTGACCTGTATATCCATAGACAACGTATCGGGAATCTAATGTTTCGCCTACTCGCACCCTAAAAACCAAATTAATTACCGTGTTACGTTACGTATTAAATTATAGAAATGTAAAAAAAGAAACAAAACAAACAATATGTACCGGTAATATCCTTCTGCATCATCCCAGTTGTCTGTTAAACTTGGATTATCTGGCCCACCTTGTCGTTTTCCTTCGACAGTAGGACTCTGTAAAACGTAATGATATTTAAGATAAAAGTGGAAACATTTGCAAACTTCGTTAGAGAAACTTACACTAAAGTCACCGATATTATCCGCTTCGGCGAACATATCCCATTCATTTGGTTTCTTCGCGTTCTCCTCTGGCTTGAGTTTCTCGATGGATTTCGTGTCATCATTCTTCTCAATATCTTCCGATGGTGTGTCGTCGAATCTAGATTTTCTTTTTTTAACCATTTGTGGCGACTTTGGCTTTTCAGGCAGTGGTGGAGTGTGACTTTCTGAAGTAGATTCATTATTGTTAGATGGAACTTCTAACGATTTTTGTGAAATGTTTGATTGACTCTCTGATGGCGGGGTGGCTGGTACAGTGTTTATATCGGCAGACATATTGGAGTCTTCATTTGGTCCGCCTAACCTCTGTATAGAAATAATATAAAGTTACATAGTGTTCAATGACACTTAAGAGAATATAGTTATAAACGGGCGCTTAAAAACAGATATGATATTAATATCAATATTGCACAAATAAAGCTGTATCGAAACCGAAATAAATGCCGGTATTTTTTCGGTTTTCCTTTTGCCTTCTATCACAACATTGTATGTAAACATAGTACATATATTATCGTAAGCATTATGTAAGCATATCAGTTTCGGCATTTGCTAATATAATTATAATATAAATTTCACCGGTATGACATCATACCGAAAAATACCGGCATTTTACATTACGATAGAAGCCCCTGGGTATTTCAATACACATACTTTCAGAAGTTCTTCCCTCTGTTTCCGCCTACGTTCTATAATTGCCTCCTCATCTTCTTCTTCTTCAATATCAATATCTTTTATATCCTCTTCGCTAGAGCTATCCGAATGTTCTACTTTCAGTCCCTCTGACAACGAGTCTTTGTACTTGTCATTACGTTCTCTTTTACCGTTCTTCTCTCTGTCTCTTTCATGATCTCTGGGGTGTTTGTCTCTGTCCCTTCTACTTCTAGACACTGATCTAGAGGTCTTGTACCGATCGTTTCGATCTCTATCTAATCTACCCCTAATCCCGGGGCTGCGGGACCTTCTAGTACTTCTTGACCGTTCTCTGATTCTTTCACGGTTTCGAATGTCCCGTACATCATTTCGGTCGCGACTATTTCGACCTTCCCTGTGTCGGTCTCGACTGGTATGACGCTCTCTGCTATCTCTTTTGTCACGACTGTGTCTCTCTCTGCTGGAAGGCCTCTCTCGACTGCGACGATCACGGCTGCTCGGACGATCTCTGCTAACATGTCGATCACGACTTACATGACGATCACGGCTAACGTGTCTATCCTTACTCACGTGCCGATCTCGACTGACGTGACGATCTCGACTGCTTTGTCGTTCACGGTTTTCCAGTGATTTATAATCGTTACGTGATCTGGAATTGTGATGATCTGCAGCATCCCTTCGTCGTTCTTCTTCCCTGTAATTGCACCTCGTTATAGATTATTGAATAATATGAAAATTAGTTTGATATCAAACATACCGTCTATCTTGTTCTCTTTTACGTGACTCGTCCTTTTTAATAGATTCTTTACGCTTATTATCTTCTGACCTTCTGTTGCTATCTTCTTTGCGGGACGACTCTTCCCGGTGTCTGTCACTTATTTTTCGTGTTTGTCTATCATCCCTTCTGCTATCATCTCTCCTTAATTCTTCTTTTGTACGTACCTTTTCGTCTCTTCTTCTGTCAGAGTCTCGTCGTTTATCTTTATGTTCCTCTCGACTTCTACGGTCCCTGCTCATATCTACAACAACACGCCTTTCAGGTTTTGTTATCTTTTTCCGTTCCCTGCTACCAGATTTACTCCTAGCCCGTTTTTTAGGGGGTACATTATCATTTTCACTGTCATCTTCCACAAGTATAACATCTGGCGTTTCAGTAGCTTTTACTTCCTCTTGATCTGCTTCTTTATCCTCCTTTTCAGAATCGTCCGTGAGATATTGTACTAGGCATGCTTGCAACCGTTCCTGTACAAATAACAGAATATTGGTTAGTAAGATTTCTATAGTTACACTTATATATGAATATGATACCTTTTGTTTCATTAATTCCTCAAGATCAATATCCTCTTCGATAATTGTACAATCTACCTCGTCTGAATCTAAATCTATTAATTTTTCATCTTCACTTTCCTCGGTAGAAATGACTTCTAATAATGAACTTTTCACTTTGCCATTTATACCAACATCCTTCTGAATCATACGCGATGATTTTTTCATCCAACGCGCCATTTTCAACTTCCCTTTCCTTTTTAGGTCGTTTATGTTTCTTGTGCCTTTTCCTAAAATATTGCACTTGATAGTCTTGTGGCGACGCATTAAATAATATATTATATATTACACATACCTGTCCTGTCTGTCAATCTTCCCATCTTCTCTTTCAATTAGTTTATCTTTCTTATGTTTGTGGTGCTTATGTTTTCTCTTTTTCTTTTTTCTTTGGTCATTCAACATATCAGACTCAGAATCTATGCTAACAATGTCTCTTTTACCATCTAAACATTCTAGATCTGACGAACTGAAATACATATTTATGATTACGTATTATATAGCTATCCGTTAAGTTAGTCATCGTATTACAAGCAAAAATGAAATTTGATCGATATAGACAGTGTAAATCCTATTAATCTGAATCAAACAATTTCTCAAATATTAAATTAATATTAGTATTTCTTTCATCCATAATGCTCCGTGTGAACTTGAAACGAATAGTTCGGTATTTAAGTACATTACTTCATCCAGTAACTGTTAAGCGGTATCTATGGTGAAATAGCAATATACTAAAACACAAAAACTAGGTTATTTTTTCCAGCGAACAGATAATAAAGTGCACCGCACCAAAAACAAATATTTTCATTCTAAATTTATTCATTAGTCTTACATAATGCTGTAAAAGAAGATTTTTTTTTAATAACGTACGAGATTTATTCCGAAAATAAACAGAGGATCACGTAAGTATATGCGATGTAAACATACTACCTCGCACATTTTTTTGCTCGCCAGAAATAAGAATCTTTAAATCAATGCAATAACGTTTATTGAAATGCACGACTTACCCCATGATTAAAGTTGTTAAATTATTGTTAAGAATAAAACTACACAAGCACTGCACAAAACAACTACACGCATATATGAACTCTTTAATGGGCTGCCATCTTGTATGTTCGATCGTGTTATTTCGAGATATCTCGAGTGATCTCGAAGTGGTGTCGCACACGATAAATATCGATACGAAAGGGTTACTTCCGGCTCTATCCTCTCATATTTCAATTTAAAAATTCATTGTCAGTTTGAATAGCTTCAGAATTCTTATTGCGAAATGTAGATTTCAGAAAACTGAGAAGTATTACTTTTTAAATATACAGGGTGGTCCACGCAACTTATTCACCGTCAATAACCTCCAAAGTATGCATTGTACGAAAAAACTTTTTCTAGAAAAGTTGTATGGTTTGAAAGGATACTTATTTTTGGAATGCTATATTTTTTATGCCAAAATACCGAAGAGCGTTAAATTTTGAGTAAAAAAAGTACTGATCTTTATTAGTCGTAAACCTAATAGTTAACAATTTAACAGTGAAAATATTAAAAAATTTTGAGAGTATTAATAGTACATATTTTCATCACATTGAAATTATTAATGAAGAATATAAATTCATATTTAGCTCCTGCATCTTGCAATTGATGCACAAACTTTTTATTTTGCATAAACATCCGTAGTCTAGTTATGTTAATTTCAATCTATTGAACATATCAAGACAGAAAAATCCGTTGTCTATTAATTGTTGATCGTATTGTTAATAGACGTGCACAATGATTGCAGGCTCACCGTATCGAAATCCAGACCAGACACAAACATTTTACTCGGCGCGGCGGTGGGGACGGTGATAATACCTTCCTCGTCATAAAACATTAACAGTAACGAAGACTATTAAGTAATTTTCAAACATCATTTTTAGGTCCCTGGTTCTTAATTACAAACTAACGGTTTATGAGTCATGCTTATGAAGGAACAAACTAATTTCTTTTTAGTGGAAGAGGAAATTGTGTGTGAGGCCTTGAGGCCCACGAGGTGCGACCCGTGTCGCTCACGTCAAAAGAAAGGATGTGTGTCTCACCCCTGCCATAAACAAATAAGCTACTTGAAATAATTTAAAAGAGTCCTTATCTTCCGGATGAACCATGACTTTTGGGAAAAACCTACGCCTGGCCTTCATGGCAGGCCTTCACCCCCTCCAAGACAACGTTTTTATTAGCACTCGTGGAAATATGTATAAGTACGACGAAAAACACAAACGTTCATCAGTCTTGTCTCTTATTTCAGAGTGTCAGTTTCAGCAAACCACGTCGTTCAGTCTTTCCCGTGAAATTCGTGAACCGCATTGAAGAAAGTACAAAACGTGTGTCGTGTACATCGTGTTTGTGTTGTGTATATCTTGTATATTGAGTATATCTGGTATACATATACATACATTTTTCTTTCTCTGATGTCGAGTCACACTCGACAAAGGAGTGCAAAGAGTTAAACTCTGGAGGAGTCCATTTTCGAATTGCCCCCTTAACAATCAAATTGCCCTCGTGTGGGGCGTGGGCCCCACGTTGGGAAACACTACTGTAGGGTCTTGAAAACGGAAGGATGTAGCGACGCGTCGTTAGTATTAAATGAATAAACACCGCGGCCTTGAATTTGCAATAATTTAATTCGCAAAAATGTCTTACAGTATATAACGCGAAGTATGCGACACGTCGTTGGTGAATTGTTGCTGTTGTTCATGCACCTATATTTTGTTACGTCTCGCGACACCAACAACGCGTGGCATTGCTTCGTTTGTATAATATCTAGTCTTATTGACCAGTCGCGTAGCCGCCGGCATTAAACACCAGCGACGCTTATTAAATAATTATTACAACGGTAATGGTAACGAGTAACAATTAAATATACATTATACATTACGAATAAATACTAAAAGTAATCCTCGCAAACTCGGGTGAATAACTGAACGATGCTTTCCGCTCGCGATATATAAATTCATATACAAAGGATTCGGGATACGTGGGCATGTTGGACAATAGGGGTACGGGGGTTCAAGTATTCTTAATCATTCCTAAATCACTTTACACAAAGATACTCATTTACGAGTGATCGATTATCACATTATTCGATCATCGGTGTCTCGGGGATTTAACAGACTCGCAGTCGACGATTCTTGGTTGCATTTTCTTTATACGAAGGAATCTCGAGAAAGTTAGGACGTTTCCTTCAAACATTTTGGAAATTCGCGCGATCGACAGAACACTTCGATTCATCGTTACTTAATAATTGAGCTTAATAATTTACTTAACGATAGCTTCATTGAACAAAAAAGACTACTGAAACGAAAAAACAGTATACCGAAGCTTCACGATGGTGTAATCTTTTCTACAAAGAAATGTTTTTTTTTTACCAGTTACGTTAAATTCTTATGAGTTAAGAGGAAATGCATACTCTCAAAGAAACCACCGTGAAACGTTCGAATGCGGTTTCTTGGTTTCTCTTGGGGACAAACGTTTCGAAGTATTCTTTCGATTCATATCGACTTTCCAAAAGTGTGAGTTTAGTAAGAATAGTGATTATCTGGAGAAGCAAAAGTACCATGTACTTCGGTTTCTTCGTTTCGATTCCATGTGTGCATGAGGAAGTCTTGGTCCGTTGAAAGAAAAAAAAGTAGAAGAAAAGAGTATAATCTACGCTGACTAGATTCTACACCCATCCAGTATCGACTCTTAGATTAAATCTAGTCGCTACACGTTCGATTCTAAAGAGAAACGGTTCGATATCATTATCATTACGTTTTCGCGGTATTATCTATGACGTTGTTCATGTGAGAGATCAAAAATCAAAAGTGTTAGAAGCCGTACAAAATTTGCGAAAGAAGAGAGTAATAATCGTTGATTATCGGAAGAAACTTCTTGATAGATTTGTGATAACGAAGCTGAGTTTTGTCGTCTGTTTTCTTTTCGTTGTGATCACTTATGGTTTACATTTTCGTGGTCCTCGTTAAGAAGAAGAACAAATGGGATCATTTCCCACTGCGTCTTCGCCGTTAATTCATAGAAATGCTTATTCGAAGAGCTTTTTAGCGTAATGCCAAATGCGGAAGAAGTATTCATCTTTTCGGAGAAGCCTCGCCCTCGCGTAAGAATGAATATCGGCGTCCATGTTGTGTTCTCGAAGCCAAGAACTCGTGTTCTCTGTGCTGAAGCTCACGGATGCGGTTTCACCCTTCTCAGTGGCTTCTGCGATTGGCTCGACCACTGCCAATTCTGGGAAAATCGAGAAAAGATAACGTTACTCTTCCACAGAAATTTTATCGAGTAAAGGGTTCATTCAGGTAACGATCAAAGTCATGAGTAGACTACGGATTTTGTGCATTTATGACACAAATGAGTAGATCAAATGCAATACAGTAAAAACATTTAAAGAATTTAGAAGTACTGTTGTATCACTTCCTGCTTATTAAAATTATTAATAAAAGAAATATATATCTATGTAACTTCAGCATTTTGAAACGAATGCAGGCAATTTTTATCCTGCATAAAAATCCGCAGGCTGGTAATGAGTAGATTGCGGACCTTTATGCGAAATGAAAATGTGGTATGTGTTGATTGTAAGGAACAGAAGCTAAACGAAAACGTGCTTGCTTTTTTACTAAATTTAATGAGTCGTAAATAATGAAATTAAGAGTTTCTCTCTCCTATTTCAGCTATTCGTTTTTCTCATAAATGAATGAAACCGCCAATCTGATTATAAGTTCTTTATGTAAAATAAAAATGGCCACCCCTAATTATAATTATAAGATACAGGAGCCAAACAGAAACTTTTCTTCGATGATTTTGAAAAGTTGAATTCTTTTAATTTTTGTACTGTTTCAAATTTTTCCTACATTTTTCTAATAAATGAAAAAAGATTGAGAGTATTTAGAAAGATTTATATATTATTTTCAATTTATTAGTATCATCAAAGAAAGAAGGAACTTGTTACTTGGCTCCTATTTCTTACAATTGATGCACTATATTTTAATTTTGCATAAATCCGCAGTAAGTTGGGAGACCATTATATCTCGTATGTTTTGCGCGAATAAAACCGTCGTTTTATTATAATGCGAATTAAAAATTGGTACTGGGAGATCATACCGGAAACAGGTACAATGTTGAAAGGTTCGTCAGATTCCAAAGCCTCGCTGAGGCCAATTTCGTTCCTGGCGTAGATCCTGATCAGGTACATGTGATTCTCCTGGAGGTCCCTGATGTTCAGCTTCTGCACTTCGGCGTTCACTCTGCCTACCTCCATCCACATTGTCTTCTTTGAGTCCCTGATAGCGATTTTGTAACCCTCCAATGGTGCACCGCCATCGGTTTCCGGTCTGCCCCAGGAAATTACCACTGTGTTCGCTGCAATCTGCCTGATCTCCAATGGTGCCGTTGGTGGTGATGGTACGGCTGTGAGAATGATCGAATTTCGATTTAATAGTTGTTATCGAACATTCAAAAAAATAGTTCAACTTCTCGGTTAAGTTACATTAAAAATACGAAGATGGAAATCATACCACCAAAAAGCACAGTAATTTTTAGATTAATGTGTAAATCACTAAATATTGGCTAGAGCAAAAGATTTTCTTGTATTACATAAATAGTATTTTGATTACTGAATATATAGCGAGCAATGAAATTATATTGGAGCCATAGTAGATAGTACGAAACATACATATTTTTGGTCCGTGTGATGCATAGTGTTACCAACATTATTTCTAAAAGGCATTTTGGTAATTTGCAATTAGTGATATTTCATTAAAAAATAATAAGATTTCATCGTAGCTAGATTTTCATTCAAAAATTGTTTGTTTCAATGTAACATCTTGTGTCAATGTTAAAATATTCTGTAACTTGATATATTTGTGTGGACGATATTATTGTCTCTTTCGGACTCTTTGCCAAAGATAAGCCTATAACGTAGTTAGGATTTTATCGAATTAATTGGCTATCATTATTTGTTGTATTCTTTCATTTCTTTTTTCGTTCTATCATTATATTGAAGTGTCTACCTTGTTGTCCTGCTATACATTGTATTTTATAATTATTCAAGTTCTAGTTTAGCTGAAATACTTCTATCTAATAGAATAAGACAAATTGCAAAACAAAATCATTATCGAAAATTTAACTCGTCCACTTTAAACTTATTTTGTAATTTTTGCAACACCGGTTGATCGCTTGCAAATGAACAATTAATTTGCACATGAAGTGGAAATACTTACTGGCATGTGTCTTCAAGGTAACCGGTTCCGAATTCGTTGGTAAGCTGAGCCCTTGGTTATTCTCTGCAAAGATTCTGAAGAGGAATTCGCTTTCCTTCAAATTCTCAACGCAATATTGAAGTGTCGTGGCGTCCAAAGTAACAATCTTCGTCCATCTTGCGCCTTTGCCAATTAGCGGCCTCTTCTCGATAACGTATCCTATTCAGAGGATAGATATTAGCATCGTGTTTCGATTGTAACAATTTATATTCACAGAGAAAAAATGTGTTCACTTTGTCAAAATTAATGAAGATATTATGGGGGTCACACTGAAGTGAGACACCTTGTATACATAAACGAGTTCACACGTCCTGTATACTTCTCAGCTATATATTTTTGACAGCTTACCTGTGAGCTCTGTGCCACCATTGCTAGTTGGCGGTGACCAGTTCAAAGTCACACTCTTGCTGGTAACATTTGTCACTTGTACATTCTTCGGGCTCGATGGTGGTGCTGAAAATTATTCAATTGTGAACAACCAGAGTGAAAAGACTTGCTAGCAGAAAACGTACGTCACAATTTCAACTTACTTCTACTGATAACTATTTTCGATGGCGGGAATATGCCCAGCAAAGCGTACATGTTGCTCTCGGTGAGCTCTGTTATTTCTAAGCGATAGTTCAAGCATAAGCATTAAGTAAGCGGTGCTTGCGATATTGAGTAAAGCTTACGAGAAGTCTAAATTACAGGCGGTTAAGCTGGCAGAAGTGTCATTAGACGATTGCGGAAGTTCATGCCCGATTTGAAAATAACAACTTCAATAATCAATTATGTGATTAATAGACTGCGGATCTTCATGCAAAATATAAATTGTCTGCATCGATTGCAAGAAATAGAATCCAAATTGAATGCTATTTCTTCCCGTAATGATTTTAATAAAGGGGATATAGTATAAATGCATACAGATCCGCAGTCTAGTGATTAATGTTTGATCAATACGATTAAAATTGAATTTTTGCAATCATCCAATACATGCAAAAAGTATTAATTTTAGTAAAGCGCTACGGAAATTTTCTTGATTTAAAATTGTTAAACTGGCTGCAGATTTAGTACTTTTGACTATACATATTGTTTGTTTCAAAAGAGAACAGAAAATTTGAGTGATATTTACTATCATTTCGAGCAACAAATGCAGGAGTTGGACTATCCTTTACTATTTAATGCTAACGCTTAATTATTAAAATGGTGGATTACTTTTCAATAAGCAAAATAGTTACTGTATTACTAAATCATATCGAAAAATCATCCCTGATATAGATAAAATTAATTCTCTTTTGATTTTACGTATGACACCATTTACTATGTCAGATTAGTTCTAGAAGATTCACATATATTGTTTAATAATATGAATAAAATGACATAATGCTTACTGATACGTTTTCCCGGTGCGATTGCTTCTTCAGCTACATAAGGAGGTCCTGTTCCGACGCTGTTCTTCGCTGTTATTCTGAAGTTATATGGTACATCTGTCTTCAAGTCTGCTACGGCGAAGTGAGTCACTTCGTATTTGGTGGTGCCGATCTATAAACAATAAATCTACGTAAGTACCTATGCTTCTCGAATCCTTTCGTTTGAATAATTTTTATTTAATTTTGTAACCTTCTGCCAAGTCTTCTTCGATTCTTCTTTCGTTTCAATAATGTATTCCGTGATTGGCGTTCCGCCATCATTCTCAGGAGGCTGCCACTTTATTGTGAAAGATGTCTTCGTCATTCCTGATACTTCTAGTGGCCCTCCTGGTGGTCCTGGTGGTTCTGTGAATTTGTTCATATTGTAAGATTACGTTTACAATTTCGGAAGACTCGGTATATTAATCCTTAGCACCGTCCATTTTTTCCAATGTTCTCTCAATAATATTCTACCATTTGAAGGGTTTTATTTAAAATGTACTTCGAAAAAACAGTTCCTTGCTTGGTAATTTTAAACATCTGCTTTACACGATTACTAATTTTAAACAATTGGTTTACTAATCGCATTGGAAGTGTATATATTGCTTATTTAAGTAAAAACAAATTCTAATTGTAAGGTATAATGCATACTTCAATTGCCAATTTCACAATGTCAAAATATACCCGACATAGGGGTGCAAAGGATGAAAATGCTGATCGAAATAAAATTAGATTGAGTAAATATTTATTCTAACTTGTAAATGAATTTCTCTGAAAATTTATATTTACATGTACATCTGTAGCAGTGAAATGTAAATATTCATTAGGAATAGAAAAGGCATAAGTTAGAGGAAAAAGAAAGAAAAATGCAGACGATGCGGAAAAAAATAATGAGGAAATGAAGCTATAATGAAACGTGCATTGGAGATTTGATGTATCTATGATAAAAGTGAGTAGAGGAAGTGCATGAAAAGATAATATGTAATGGAACTAATTTAAGTAAATTATGTATATGAATTAAATGAAGTTGTACTCAATAAGAACAAAGATTAAATTACAGATATGAAATAAAAGAGAATAGAGAAATGGCGAGCGATGTCATGCGCGCCGATTAGAGAATGGCAAGGGCGAAGATAAGAAAAGATAAGGATTAAAGAAGCACTACAAGACAGTTATTGAAAATGAAGAAAATATCTAATAAACGATTCGTGTGTGTGAGAGAATATCAGGTGCAAGGATAAGAAAAGATAAGAAATAAAATGGTATCGCAACGAGATTAATGCAACTCGAATGAAAACAAAGAAAATATCTAACTAATGTAATTCTAAAAAATAATATAATTCAAACATTGAATTTATGGTTTAAAAAAATGTTTAAAAAAGGCTAGAATATAAAATTCGATAAAATTTTGTACAATTTTCATTTGTTTTGGATCTACAAAAGCTGTTCCCATCAAAAATAGTATTTTATTACATTCCACTTTCGTAAAATTTGTCAACAAAAATTGGGAAATGCATAATTTGCAATATTTCTGACCTACTAAAATTACTGAAGAAAGAAAGAAACTCTTAAACCGTTCCTGTTTCTTGGCATAAACACAGAACAATTTGATATTGCATAATGATGCACAATCCACTAATAAAATAATCGAAATATGTGATTTTTGTCGTACCGAAGGAAGTCCTCATCTTGACCGTGTCCGATTCCAATGGTTCCGAAGCTCCAACAATGTTCCTAGCGATGATCCTGAATTTGTACTCTGCGTCCTGCTGTAGTTTATGCACGCAGAAGCTTTCCACCTCCTTGTCGATGTCAGCGACTTTCACCCAGGCCTTTCCAGGCTCACACTTCTCAATGGTGTATTTCTCAAGCTCAATACCACCATCATCGACTGGTGGTCGCCATTCAAGGGTAACTCGATCTTGTCTGACTTCTTTGAAGATAACTGGTCCTTGCGGTTTGCTGGGTTTATCTGAACAGTTCAAGGAAAAAACTTGAAAATTACGAGACATACAAATCCAAAATTTAACGCATTATCTACCAGAGATTGTTTCATAATTTCTGAAAGCCTATGGTTCCTGGTTGAGGGTTTTTAATAGACCTTTCTAGCTGTCTAATTATCAGATTTCTCACATATGCACTTACCGATCACTCTGAGACGCAGATCAACCGAGGAACTACCGGCCTGATTGTTCGCCTTCGCCGTGTAAGTAGCAGTGTCTTTCCTGACAAGAGAAGAAATCGAGATAGTAGAAGTTTTTTTCCTCGGTTTGAACGGAGACGCGTTTGTCGACGATCTTCTTGGTGTTCTTCGACCATGTTACTTCTGGTTTCGGGAAGCCGCTGGTTTGAATCTCGACCGTCCATTGGTTGTTCACCGGGAGATTTTGGCTTGCCAAGGTTTCATCGTAAGTGATCTTCGGTGCTTCCTGTATCGTCAGTTCACAAGTTGTTTCTGCTGTTCCGACGCTGTTCTTCGCCTTTACTGTGAATGTTGCTGACGAAGTCTCGGTTGTCTCGGTGATGGTGTATTTGGCTACACGATTCTCGTACGTCATGCTGCTGTCTTCGAACGTTTCACCATTCCTCAACCTGAAATCAATTGTTTTTTGATTCCACAGTTTAATTGACGATTTAGTAGAACCTCTATTATCCGGACAAGGTCCAAAGTATTTCTTCCATTTCTGATCTTGTGTGACCTTGGCACACGCTTTCATATGGTATAAAAGAATACATAGCATTCCATTTAAAAAATTGAAGATCATCTTCATTTTCTAAAAAGACAATGCACATAAAAAAATTACAGACACCATTACATTGCTTGCGAAGAAAACAGTACAACTTTTCCTCTTTCATATTCTTCGGATCACAATACAGTAATTCTGCAATCAGTGTCCTGGGTCGTCTGCGCTATCGCAGTCCAGTGCCTACCCACTCGGCACCGATCTGGATCGAGTATATCGGTGTGAACACCACACTTTAACTCGAATGACTCGAATTTTCAAACTTCTTAATTTTCATTATTTTTTATTGGACTTTCACTAACTTATTTCTGGCATTTCTCTGATTAAAATGACACTAAACACGGTATAATTTCAACTGTATTTTGTGGTTTAATCGACGGTGAAAGTTTCGGGCGCAAGGAAGGACAGCGACAACGCGGGCCTTTGAACTGTGCCGGTGACGGCGACTGTCCAATCAGAAAAATGCCAGAAATATGGTAGTGAAAATTCTATAAAAAATAATGGAAAATAAACAATTCTACCGTTGCCATTACATTGTGAGAACTCGCGGGACTTTAAACTGTGCCGGCGACGGCGACACGCTTCGGCCACGCGATCCGTATTTTATTCTGCCTTTCTCTATGTTCGGCTTTTCGATTGAAGTCTCGGCGCGGTAGACGCAGCCATAAAAAGATAGTGTCTACTACACCATCGCCGTCCGTGCAGTACATGGCTGTTGGACACCAATTGAAGAATTACTGTAGTTTTCGAAAAAGAAAACGGTAGATAATAATGACACGGAGACCCTGTAGATTTTAAGAAAAGTTTGTACCAAGTAATGTCCGGAGTCGGTGTTCCACCAATGATGCACGAAAGGGTAACAGTTTCGCTTAAGCCTGCGATAATACTCTTCAGAGGTTCCAGGAGAGTTGGTGGTTCTTCTGCTGATGGTTTTGATATCTTTATGTAAGGAGAGGTCGGCGATGTGTCACCTGGACCTTCTTCGTTTACGGCTGTCACGCGGAAGGTGTACTCTTTGTTGGTGATTAATTTTGTGACTTTATGCGTCGTCTCGGTTATCGTTTCCGTAATCTTGGTCCACCTGCAAGTTCAAATTGAGAGCAATTTAGTAAGATCCACTCCATCAACAGGGATAGCATTAGTATTTAGTATATAAAATTGAAACAAGCGTCCGGTTTGGAAAACGTTTAAACGTTTAAATTTTCTTTTCTCTTCTCTTCATTTTTGTGGATAAAGACATTTTAATCACTGTAACTGTAGAGAAAATGATACGGCAAGGGGTTAAACACGTTTTATTCCCGGGGACTTCGTATAAATAAACGATATTTATATATTATTATGTATACTCTTATTTGCTAAAAACGTTCTATTATACAGGGTGACTCGAAAGTCCACTTAGACCATTTATTTGCATTTATGTGTAAAAGAGTTATTCCACTTTAAAATTGTAAAGTGATTTTTGGGCCATCTTGTATAAAAATTAAAATACGATAAATAGCATAATAAATGAATGAATCTAATTTATCTTATTGTTAGCTGGACATTGCACTAAAGCTCTTGCTTTTAAGATATAAAGCGAACAAGTAATATTTACTCAGTTAATCAACATTTTACTTCTCTCCTTTACTAAAAATGTTCTACTATATAAAATTTAATTTTTACAAGTAGTACAATAAATGAATAAAGTTAAACGTAGCTAGACAATTTCAAACACTTTCTTTTAAGAAACAAAGTGAAAAATGTTTCTTCTCTCGAACAATATTTTACCTCGTTTACTTATTAAAAGTAGTCTATTATATAAAAATTATACAATATAACAAGTGGCATAATAAATGAATAAAGTGATACAGTTAGAGAATAGTAAATGGTAACATAGCTGGAGAACACAAATCAAATGCTTCTGAGAAATAAATAAATAGAAATACTCACGAAGTTTCAGTCTTCTCTTGGTGTTCAAGGATGTATTCGACAATAGGCGAGTTCCCATCTGAATCTGGTTTCTTCCAGTGAAGTGTGACGCTGTCGGTGGCGATTTCCAATGGTTCTGGTGCTCCTGGTGCACTCGGTACATCTAAAAACATGAATGCAGTTGTGTAATACAGGAGTCTTTTATCGTACTTCACATTCAAGCAAGAAGAAAATTTGTTTAACTACGATACTCACGCACTATGACGACGTTAATATCAATACTAGTCTCGCCTAAGTGATTCACCAGTTTCAAAGTGTAGTCACCGACATCTTCCTCTTGAATTTTTCTGATGGTCAAGCTCGCGCATTCTTCGTCGAGTGACGGCACCACTCGCTTCGATTTCGTCACCACAGTGCCATTTACTGCCCATTCGTCACTTGGTTTCGGAGTGCCAGTATAGTTCACGACAATATCGACATCCTCGCCTTTTTTCACTTTGTATTTTTTCGGTGTGTCCGGATGAATCTTTGGCGGTGTTTCGAGCACTGAAAATATGTCCAATTACAATTATTAACTGTTCGTTAACGATGTTACTTCGACGTGAGAACAGATGTGCTATGTTCTTAATTGAAATTATACCTTCGACTCTTAATTTCGATGACGTCTTCACGTTCGTGACTATTGCTACGTATTCCGAGATGTCTTCCACTGTGCATTTCTTGACGATCAATTTTTTCACGGTGCCTTCGTCGATAATGGCGTATTTCGGCGACTCCTTGATGACTTCCGTTTTTCTGTGAAATGGTCCGATAATTAGTTTTCTTCATAAATTAAATCCGATATTATTTAGCTGTCGTCATAATAAAAAATAGGGGTAAATTTTACTTTACCGGACTCAAAATTTGTGCCTTTCTCCTATAAATTATG
>CM052294.1:14387613-14416242 GCA_028455765.1 Lasioglossum oenotherae | reverse complement strand
TTTCCAGCACTAGTGTCGACCGTGATTTCAGTCTTCTCTGCGATCACGTGGCCAGCAAACTGAATGTCCGCCTGTTTCTCTGACGGTTTCTCAGGAATACGAAGTACATCTTCCTTATCTGCTGTGATTTCAGTAGTCGTCGTAGCGCTGATAATCTCGTTGATCGATACTTCAGCCTTATTGGATACCACTGCTTTGTCTGTGAACTCTTTCTCAGTCTCCGACACAATGGTCTCGGTCTGCACGATACTCTCGAATGGTAGCCTCTCTTCTGTAGCAGCGGACGCGACTGGTGTTGGCACAGTTAGGTCTCCGGAAGTCACGGCTGGGGTGATCTCCATTAGCTGAGCGACTTTGTGCGCATCAAAGGTGGGAGTGGCTTGCTCGCCTTGAAGCTCCAGCTTCTTAAAGTACTCCTTCTCCTTATCCGACGCGATCGTCTCGATGACTGTGATTCCTATGCCTTCTTCGAAGGACACGTGGACCATCTTCTTATCAGGTTGCACAAAGTCCTCCATCGGCTTCTCCAGATCACCAGTAGCGGTCTCCATTGTGATCATACTGTGGAAGGTGACATGATCGGTGGTAGCTGTCGCAGTGGTCGTCTCCTGGCGCTTGAACTCGTCGACGTTGTCAGTAGTAGTTGTCTCACTGACTTCAGCCACGATATGCGTCGGAATATCGAAAGTAGCGGACTTGATCTCAGGCTTCTCAGCTTCGGGTAGAGAGCTCTCTTTGTCCTCGGTTGTCACAGCGGAGACGATCAATCCTTCACCGGTGACAAACTCTAGATTCGCTGTCCTGTCAGATGGTTTGATCTCGGTAAATGGTGCTTCGGTTTCTCTGGTTTGAACTTCTTCAGAAATCGCAGCCTCGATCGGCAGTATCGTGGTCTTAGGTTTTGTCTCCAGCATCGATTCACCAAGAAATTCGCTTAGGCCAGTATCGCTCATCACCTCGAACGTAGACGCGACCCCTTGAGTCACAATGTCTACAGTCGCTTCCACGCCTTTAGGCTTCTCTTTTCCAGTGAATATGCCCTCTTTGTCTTCAGGGTAGGTAATCCCAACGACGATACCCTCTTCTTCTTGGAACACTACTTCCACATTCTTTGCCTCAGGCTTGACGTCCTCCTGTAGCGAAGATTCTTTCTCGGATACAGACACTTCAATCTGTTCAACCACCTCCAATCCACTCTGCTGTTGACTCGCGTGTTCCTCCTTCGCTTTCTCCTCTTTCAGGACGTCAATGTTGTTCGCGATTACTGTCTCCTGCATTTCAGCTACTTCGTGACCGCTTGTGATTCCCATTGTGACTTTCCTCTCCTTTGGCAAGTCCTCGACTTGCAGTTTCTCCTCGCTCAGGACCGTCATCACTTCTGTCACCGTGAGCTTTTCTGTCTTCGAGCAAATCTCCACATCAGCGCTCTGTGTCACTGGGCGAACATCTTCTTCTCTGACCTTCTCTGCCTCAGCGATGTTGGTCTCCGTCACGATTAGCTCCTCCAAGGTGTCGCGTTGGAGTATAGCCATTCCTGGTTTCGGTTGTTCTGTGCTAATGTCAGCGGTGCTTTGGGCTACCAAGGTCTCCGATTTCAGCGCCACAGAGTGACCAGATATCAATGGCTGAGCCTTGTAGTCCTGCGGCTTGGCGTCAGGACTGTACACGTTCTCTCGATCGTGTGGGATTACTTCGAGTACCGTAGCACCTGACCTAGGCTCTGTGAGCTCTACTACTGCTGTCTTTCCATCTGGTTTGACATCTGTTCGGTACAGATCCTCTTTCTCAGCTACCTCCTGCATTGCTACAGTAATGCTTTCCAGAGGCACATGAGATGACTGAGCTACACCGGAAGCTGGTTTCTCGTCCGGTACGTATTCTCCGGTTGGCGAATGTGTTCTCACTTCTTCAAACATCGGGGCTACTTGGGTAGTGAACTCTGTGCTGGCGTAAGCGCCTTTTACCTCTGATATCTCTGTGTACTCTGACTCCTTTTCGCTCGCGATCACCATAGTCGTGTGCAGACTCTCAATCTCGTTCATCATGACCTCCGCAACCCTGGAGTCTGGGACTTTGTCTTTCTGAACCGACGCCAGGTCCTCGGCGACTACGGTTTCATCCACGACGGTCTCCTGCAAGCTGATAGGTACTATCTTCGCTACCCCAGATGATGGAGCATCTTTGGAGATCTCGCCTAAGTTGTCCTCTGGCTGAGTCATCTCGACTTCCAGCGATACGACTGGATGCGTGGGTACTGTTTTACCACGGTGGGACTCTGGCATTTCGAAGATCTTAAGGTCAGCTTCCTTCTCGATCGACGTAGTCTGGTACACTTCGACGCCTCTGATTGCATCGTAGCTTGTCTCCACCACCCTTTCCTCCGGTTTCACCATTTCCTCCATTGTGGACTCCCTGTCGTGAGCCAGGGTCTCTTGAACCATCTTGGCCTCTGTTAACTCTACCGTAACAGTTCCACTCTCTTGGATGTACTTTAGCTCATCTTTGAAGTCTGACGGATAATCCGCTGTATGGATCTCGGATATCGTAACGTGTTCTTCCGGTCTGATCGACGTCTCAGCCAACACTTGAGTGGGCTTCTGCTCCGGATGGTACACTCCTTCCGACTCCTGGACAAGAGTGCTCGAGATGGACCCGATTTCGAGCGAAGATATTGAAGTCTCAGCTGTTTTGGTAGCTGGCTTGTCACCTGGCTGATAGTCCGTCTCTTTCTCGGACGGAATAGTCTCTACTGTGACAGCTGATGGTATCTCGACTACGTTCAGATCAGCCTCGGCCTTCTTTGTCTCTTCTATCGTCAAAGTGGTCTCTTTGTCTTGCGTTTGTACGGTAGACACCGAGACTCCTTCTAACAAAGTAACATTGGGCACAGCTTCGAAAGTGTCGAGTTTCCTCTCTGTCACATAAACTCCTTCGCTTTCTTGAACAACGTTCTGTTCGATTATAGCTGTCTCGTTACCGTAAGAAATGCCAACCTGAGCTTTTTGGCTAGGAGGCAGTCTTCCAGGCACGTATTCACCTTCTTTCTCAGGTGCGTGCATCTCTTCAGTCACCCGCTGTCGCTGGGAAATAATGGTCTGTGTAGCAATCTCAGTGGGGACTATCAGCTCTGGATAGTACTTTCCTGGCTTGTCCTCTGGACGGACTTCCTCGACAATGAGCGGCTCAACTGCAGTAACGTTTACTCTAGGCTTCGCGGGTATTGTCTTCAATGGTTCGAATTTGTCCTCGACTATACCTTCTTGGACTTCATACACGGACAGACCTATCTGCGACAGGATAGTGTCCTCAGCCTCGGCAGTCATCGGTGTCACGAAATCCTCCGTGGGCACCTCTTGTTGACTGACCATCGTCTCGTAAACAGTCGTAGCCTCTTGAACAGTCATGCTGACGTCTGCTGTTCTACTGAGCTCTTGCTTAGTGATGGCTAGGCT
Organism: Lasioglossum oenotherae; assembly: GCA_028455765.1. Taxonomy (NCBI): domain Eukaryota; kingdom Metazoa; phylum Arthropoda; class Insecta; order Hymenoptera; family Halictidae; genus Lasioglossum; species Lasioglossum oenotherae. The sequence goes on along the minus strand of CM052294.1, from coordinate 14,412,790 downwards.
CGAGACACCCGCATCGCTGGCCAGGGTCTCGCTGACGATTAGACCCTCTGATGGGACTATCGCTGGCGTAGCTTCGTACGATGTAGGTTTGAACGTGTCTGAAAATCCACCGGTGATATTGATAAGGATGCTTTGCGTTCGATAGGTTTGATCTGGCTGATGTCATCGATCTCTTTCTCTTGAACGGGGACCAGTTGCTCTGTTAGGGGTGTGATGGTGTCCATCGTTAGCTTTGCTTTCTCTAACTCTGGTTTGCCAGGTGCCTGTTCGATCGTCCGATCTAGGGGCACCACTTGATGACGTTGGCTAGGAACGTTCAACATGATGGAGGACACCACGTTGTCTCCCTTCACTTCAAACTCCTCGATCTCCTCCAATTCGACCTCATCTCGACCGATTTGTGACCGTTTCGGCTTCAATTGTTTCCTTCGTTTCTCTATTATCTCTTCTTCTTCTTCTTCTTCTTCTACTTCTATCTCTTTCTCTATCTCGTCGTGTTTCTTTTCTTTCTGAGTCAGTCTACCCTTCCTGTCTGTCTCTACGATTACTGTCTCTATCTCTTCCTCGACTTCCTCCACATCCTTTCGCTTCCTCTTCTCCAGTTCCGTTTCTTCGATCTCTTCGATCTCTACAACCTGAACCCCCTCTTCCCTATCTTCCTTTTTCTCTTCGACCTGTTCCGTTGGTATTGTATCTTTGCGTTTGCGCAGTGTTGTGTGTGCCTGCCGTGTGTCCTCGTATTCTGTGGAAAGTATGTGAGAATTTTCGTGTCAATCAATCGCGAGTGTACGGTAATCACTGTTCTCTCTCTTTGCTCTCTCAATCGCTCTTTCGTTCGCACTTCGCTATTACAAATTGACAAAAAAAAAACCATTCTTTGTTTTGAAAAAGACTTCATGCGACGAACCATTCTCGAGCGGATGCTGCTTGCTAAGGACAAGAATATCGTGCTTTCAACGAAACAAGAGTCAACCAAAATCCTACGGACAGTGCACGCCGAACGAGCCAATGGGAAGATTAAACGGAAAAAAAGAAAAGAAAATGTTGTGGGGAAAATGTACAGCAGACAGAGTGTGAACAGCGTGTTTCCATTTTTATTCTACACGGCTTCCAAAGGTATCGTATCATTTCTTTGTTGTTGAATCTGTTCCTTTAATGCCTTTATTTTTAATGACAAATCGTTAAACCGATACTTTCAAATCATTCGTTGTAACCATTAAGGTGAAAGTACCAATAGTTGACCAGTTAAGAAAAATTCTTTGTGTGAATAATAGTAAATGCCTCTCTCTCTTTTATCCTTTATTAAATAGAGAGACTCTATGCGTTAAAATGCTGTTTGAACTTTTTACATTGTGTAACAAAGCTAACTTTTTTTAAATGATTGTTTTATTCAAATTTTATAGACATCTTTGAAAATTCAGTAATTGTGTCACAAGTTGACCATATGTTAGGTAGTAGTTGACCATAGTCAAGCCAGAAACATACTAAAGGTTATAACTAGACTGCGAATCTTTATGCATTTATAGAAAGGTTGAGTAGATGAAATTTTCAAAATTGTTGGAAAATTTTTAAAATTGAAATTGTAATATATGATTTCTCCTCTATTAGAATCATTAACGGAAGAAATAACATTCAATTTGATTTGTACTTCTTGCAATCGATGCAAACAATTTTATTAATTTTATTTTTTACATTATTTTTCACGTTTTCCTGAAAAATGGTCAATTAGTGGTGCCTTTATAAATTCGAAATATTGCTATAGCATGAATTATTATTTAAGTAGGTTTATCGATATTGAAATAGATTATAGAATTTAATAAGAAGTTAAATAAGCAAAAAATGAAATTGATATTATATGGAACTTATTCAACAAGTAGTTTTTATTGTCGGTAATTATAAATATTAACCCCTTCAAGACACTTAAAAGTCATCAGCTACAGGAATGAAATTTTTGGAAAAATTACCTATTTCCATTTTTAAGTTTTTATATTTTCATACAAGTATCAAGTAACACTCTACATGATTAGACTGCAGATTTTATGCATTTATGACATAGATGAGTAGATCAAATGCGAAGAAATAAAAACATTTAGACAATTTAAAAATACTGTTTCATTGTTTTCAACTCTATAAAATTATTAAAGAAAAGGGATAGGTGTCTATGTATTATATCTTGCAATTCATGTAAACAATTTGTATTTTGTATAAAAATCCGCAGTTTAGTCATTATCTTATTTCTGGCATACTAAAATTGAATTGAATGGAGCAGTTCGGACATTAATAACTTCCCATAGTTGACGCAATGAATAACTAAAAAATAACAAAATATTTTAAATAACTTATAATTTGAGCATAATAAAACCGTTTAATTATTTTTAATTGACTGTAACCACTGGACTACGGATCCTTATGCAATTATGGCTTTTGAAAGTTTTCAAAAAATGCTAGGATATAAAATATGGCGGAATTAAGTACGATTTTAATTAATTTCAGATCTAAAAAGGCTACTACCACGGAAAATAAGGTTCTATTTTATCCCTCTTTCTTAAAATTCCTCCGCAAAAATAGAAAATTGCATCAACATCCGCAGTCTAGTAATCATTTTGTAAAAGTATAAACTTGTACAAGCGTTCTCAGTCTACTAACAAAATTTCCCTAGGTTCTATCAATGTATAATTTACCCTTGATTTAGTAAGTAAGTTTATAGTGTTTGGATAATGTTTTTATAAAATGTCTCAGCTGGGTCAATATCAACATAAATTCGTTTAAAAGTGTCGCTGTGAGTTTCGGAATGTAAAATAAAGTTGAACAGTGTTTTCATAGTATAGTTACGATGTCTCTGGAATGTTATAGAGTAGTGTGCAGTGTAGCAGTGTAGCAGTGTAGCAGAGCACTAGGACTCTCGTTGTTTATTAACATGTGGTGCGTGTGTGAGTTTCGTGTGGTAATAGAAAGTAATAGTACAGGCCGGCCAGAAGTCAAACCAACATGAACACAAAAATAAGAGATGCTTGTCTGTTACACATCGTGCTAACTACCAACAGAAACAAATTAAAAAGAAAAATAACATAACAATCTCTCATTCAATTGTTTTGTATGTGAGACAACATTGTTATGCAGAAATTCATGTGAGTGTATAATTTGAATGTGTAACAGTAACAAGTAATACAACATGTAAAATAGTTGCTGTCTACGCATCACCAGAAAATATTGGAAACCATGAAATATCGTGTTTGTAAAAATACGTAACTTTTGTGGAACATAGTATATGCGAGACTTCAACAATATCAACTATCCAAATTCCGATTAAAATAACATTAGGTCGTCAGCTAAATCTTTGCTGAAACTAAGAAAACCTTCGAGACAATTATACAACTTGCATTACTCATAAAAATGTCGTTGAAAAATCAAATGAACGCTCTCGGAAATTAGTTGTGATCGCAACAATTTAGTTGACGACCTAGTAATGAAGACGTGAAAATGATTATTAATTACAGTGTATTTTCACGCGTATTATTTCACAGTTTCTTCTAAAACTCTACACTTGTAGAACACGAGAAAACTACACAACTAACGGCACGGTACGTATAGTAACACAAAACTGATTATAATTCAGAATGAAACCCATGGAATATACATGAACCGAGTCACAGATTGTATCTTACTTACATTAAAAACTGTATTAGCAGCGCGAAGCTCATATCGCGAAGCGTCGAGTTTTGGTGTTGGATCGGATAGTGATTAAGAGGACAATTACGTTAGGGTAAGAGAACGTTACTATGGAGGAATACGGCGCGTGGAAAGCATAGCGGCTTAGGCAGACATATTTTACTGCTTATTATTCGATCAAGTTAAGCTTCATGCATCTGAAAGAATAATAAAATAAAAACATTACGTAGAGACCGTATCGTGCGATCACTACGTACATACTTCATGACTAGATTACTTTTTTTTCTACGTTATACCAGAACTATGAATCAGTATAAGTGAGCATGAGATGAGATGAATCTTCATGCAGTAATTAGAATGATCTTTAAGCTGAATTTTATGAGATATTAAAATTTCGTATCCGTTTAAAATTACCACATTTTGAAATTGTGGGGGTGATCTGAAAGAAACGATTGGAGAATATCTCGTTTTGTATTAATTAGAATTATATTTTATCCATTTTATTAAGTGCTAAATGTGTATCGACGAATTCTACAACGTTTCTCGTAGATTACCCTGTCCTACATCTTTTTTTCAACAGATGTATATCTGAGAATTATACAAAGCGCGTCGAGACGGAAGTATTATTGCAAATTGGAATGTTGACGAATAAATAAACTAAATGTAATACATATTTCTATTACAAACAATATTTACTAACTCTTTTAGAAAAATCGAGATTGAAAATTCGTTTGGCGAGCGTGCATTCGAGTATTATTTCATTTGTGTCTGACGATTATTGACTGTTTCTACTTGGTCTTAACACTAAACCTACCCAGCCTTAAACGTAACTGGTATATGTTCCCTTATAAAAATGACAGGATTGATTTTATTCAGACTTTCTGCGGCTCGTATTGTAATACATGTTCCAATAAAGATATATCTACACCATCATTTCTCATGAAACCATTTTTATCATATCAATGGTGGCGGTAGGTTTAGTATCAAACTATGATAGTAATATGTAGACTGAGGATGTTTATGCAATTTTCAATTTTTGTAGACAAATTTTAACAAAGTGGTACCGACTGAAATTCTATTCTCATTGGTAATAGCATTTGCAGATCCAAAATAAATAAATATCATACTTAATTCTGTTGAATTTAATACTCCTGCATTTTTTCGAAAATTTTTATAAGCCATAAATGCATAAAGATCTGCAGTCTAGTGAAATGATATTATTAGATTTCCTCACAATTTCAGACATTACCCAGATAGCACAAAGACGTCTGCAGTTGGACACTCAGACGTCTTAAATATGTCTGGAATGTTCTATAAACGTCTTCGACCGTCCCCTGAACGTCTTGAGTTAGAAAATGGTATATCTTAAAGACGTCTGTTTGACGTCTCAAAGATATTAAGGACATGTTTTTAGGACATTCGGAAGGTTTTTAAGACGTCCCTAAGAAGTCTCTCTCTCTTAAAGGTACATAAATGTTAATTAAATTAAAATAAGGGAAGAGTAAAAGTAGATTTCGACAAAAAAGAGTTTAAAGTTAATCCAATAAATAGTTTTATTAGAAGAACGCGTGTGGAATTGACATAAAAGTGTAATAAAAATAACAATTGCAAATAAAATCACAATAAACATTAATAAAAATTAAACTTACAATTACAATTAAAATCACAATAAAAATTGAAATTGAAATTGAAGCGAAAACACTAACTCGAACAAATAATACCAATGCTACTACGTACTGTTAGGTTATGGCTATATGTATAAAAACTGTTTATGGTCTTAAAATAGATTAAAATGGACGTCTTTAAGACGTCGTGTGCTATCTGGGTAGTTGGACAGAAAAGTGGTCAGTATTTTTTTTTAATAATTTACCTATGACGCATAAATAAAAAATGTGTTACACAGCTTTGTTTAAACAACGATGGAGTAAAATGAGGAAAATTTTAAATATTAAAATTTAAAATAACGAGTCCACGATTTCTTGCAAATTAAATATATTGATTTAAATAAGTTTATAAGATATTAAATAAATCATGAATTATAAAAAAATCGTTAGATAGTTAGATAGATAGATAGATAGATAGTTAGATAGTTATTAATACCGTTAATTCAAAATAACTTAATGAATCCTATACGATATCAGTGAAATATTATATAAATAGTGTATCGTTGTTATTCATTCAAGTAGAATGAGTAAGTGATACAAAAGCACTGTTGTCAGCCACATTGTATACGACGTGTGTGTAACGAATTTTCGAATCTGTATTGGAAAAAAGTATTTTTTTTCAAATTCACATCTGGAATTTTTGTTTGCATGCAATAGTTCTTTCGCTGTATCTTCTATCACGGTACGCTCTGTATAATGGAAATATGAAACGAGATACTTAAGTCACGGAATGTTGAATCTATAAATGCAAGTAGATTAAAGCGAATACAAAGTAGAACTAGTAAATGCAGATGAGAAAAGATCTTGATGCGGTGTCGATAGTCCGGATACTGATGCGTTTCTCGAAGGTATGATAAGAAAAAGCATTAATGCTGCTCTCCATTCATTAATCGAATGACCGATTATTCAAACGTATAACCCATGCACTGAAACTCGTTGCTTCAAACCTTTAATTTCTCGAATATCCTGCGTGCGGACGGCTTTTCTTTCGTCCCTCCTCTCTGCAATCAAAAGATCGTTCGTTTTTGTGGGAAACTTGGGATTAGGACCATCAAACGAACACAGAAGTGAGTGAAAAAAACAACACACACACGCAGCGATTATGGCACGTTGTAAAAATATATTCATTTTATTCGATAAATCAAATGTACAGTGCGACACGTACAAAGATGTCGAAACTATGTTCGTGTATTTTGTTATATGTAGGTATAAGAAAAAAGGAAAGGACGCATGCTTAGTCGGAGCTTATGTCTAGCTGTAAAGCGACGAAATATTTACAAAAAAAAAAGATTAGGATCATGTACAACATTGTATTTATGAGGCAGCCACGCAAGCACACACCAAAATCTATGGTTTTTAATGTCTAGAAACAAAAACTGCAACGGATTTGTGATGCTGCAAGTCCGAAGATCATTAATTCTTTAAATGTTTCTTTTCGTTTCAAACCTCGCGCCACGCAGTCTCGACTTACCCATGAAATGGACCTCGGTCTTGCGGACGATATCCACCCGTTCCGCGACATGTTCCTCCGTTTCCACCTAAAAGCAATGCGTGTTGGAGAATACATGCGAACATTTCAGAGAAAGTCATTCCTTCCAATAACGTGTAAAAGATTTTTATCTTTTCGCAACTTTTCTTACTAGCTGTTAAGCCATTTGTATTCAAATTTGAATCTATGATCTAGGAACCGATATAAGGGATATGTGTTTTTGGATTTTTCGTTTTTTTTTGCCACACAATTAAAATAATTATCATATTCTTCATATTTTTGGAATAAAAATTGCAAGGGAAATTCAAATGCTTTTAGATGTTGCTTAAATAAATAGCTTTTGTTTAAACTTCTTTGTATGACTAAATTTCCCATTCGAGAACCCTCAGTTTAATAAAAAAATTGTCCTACACCCTCTTGTTTCTAAGTTGTCTCAGAAAATGTATTTTTCAAATGTTTTTAGATTTTGCTTAAATGATCAGTATATCTTACTTCCGTGGCTTCTGTAACCTCCCAAGCGCGCGGTCGGAAGTCCTCAGGGGCGAAGTGCGTGATGACCTCCTCGACGGTGACATGTTGCAGCTCGATCATTCTCATGAAAGCACGGAAGCCAACGGTGGCAGCCACGACGCTTTCGTCTGTAGTCGTCTCCTCCGTAAGGACTTGTGTGATCAGAGTACCGTGGCCCTCTCTTTCCACCAGCTGAACTAGAGCATTCTGAGCCTCGGGTGTCTTCAGCGCAGGGAAGTTATCCGTCCTGTATAGACTCTCATTGATCTCGTTCACGGAGACACCTTGTCGCACCAGGAAACCGATCGTGGCCAGTTCCCGAAGAGGAGCCTCTCCAGGTCCGAATTCCTTCGCGTGAAGAGTCTCCATGATGTCCTCGACCTCCCTTGCGATATTCTCTCTTTCTCTCTCCACGATCTCCTCGATGCTGAGCTCCTCTCGGAGCTTCTTCTCCGTCTTCTTCTTCTTCTTCGGCTTCTCCTCCACGATCGCTTTTCTCGGTATCTCTTCGGACACCTCTTCTTCGGTCACCACGGTCTTCTTCGCTTTCCTCTGCTTCGTCTCCATTCGCCTGATTTCCTGCACGCTGGTCTCCGTGTGCACCTCGGACACCGAGACTGTCTGCAGGGCCTCTGATGTTACCTGCGCTCGGTCTACAATCGATTCAACCACGAAGTCCGGCGCCAAATCCTCGGTGGTTACTTCTGAGACGACTACCACACTTTCGCGCTCTTCGACCACCCGTTTCGCACGCTCTTCGGGTTTCGGGACCAGATCTCGAGGCTTCTGATCGTCGATCTTCTTCAGGGACGCCGTCGCTTCAGTCATCACCGGCTCTTGCACTGGTACTATCTTCTTTGCCCGGGATACCTATTCATTTTAGGATTAATTCAATTTAAGTTAATACCATATATGTTCCATTTTTCAAATAATTTCAAGACTATCAAAACTGTTGCATTGATTAGAATTATTGTTTAAAATTTTTTTAAATATCACATAAACGCTTTTGATAAATACAAACTTTATTGTTAAGGTTGTTCAGATTTGGTATTTACCTCTGTAGGCTTTTCTTCTATGATCTCTGTTGACTCGAGTATCTGCGTCTCCTCAATGTCGACGATTTTCCTGAAAGAGTAGTTTATAAATGAGTGAATCATGAACGGAATTTATTACGTGTACGTATGTAAATAATAACAAATTTACGAACTTTTCTTCCGGTTGTTCTTTAGGACTCAACTTCTCCTTGCGCAGTTCTTTCTTGTCTACCTTTACACGCTCGGCTTTGATCTTTTCTTTCGTTTCCTTAGCCTTTTTCAGTTCGACTCTCTTCTTCTTTGGCTTTTCTTTCGGTTTAACCTCCTTAATCTCCTCCTCGACGACTTCTTCATCCTCGTAGACCCTTGCTTCACCCGTTATTTCTGTTAACGAACAATGTATGCTTACAAGTTGCATCTGATTCAGTGTCCAAAATCATATAAATACATTAGGAAATGTTTAACAATATCAAATAGATTTTACAGATTTCAGGTTCCGTAATTCAATGAATTTAAATGATAAAGTAGGTAGTTGTATAATTAATAAATTGTGAATTTTATACACTCATAAGAAGAATTAGTAGGTGAAATATAAGACAGAAAGCAGATAAAAAGAATTTAACAGAACCGACATATTATCAGGATGACTTATGAAAACTATTACATGAGGAAAAAATTTCTATTTGATTTCAATGCCTTGCGCACAATTAATGCAGAAGATTATAATTTTCGGTAAAGTTCCGCAATCTAATAATCAGGTACCACTCAATGCAGTTGATACAATAAAAATAATTTAATAGATTTTAACATAGACTTTAATATAGATTCCAACATAGAAATTAATAGAATGTAAATTCTATGAACGACGGTTAAACAATGATCTGAAGATTGATATAAAGTACAATACAGTAAAAGTCAGTTCCGAGCAGGGAGAGAAATCGTGCAGGGACACTATTTTTTATGACTGCGACTACCGCGCCGAAGGTACAAAGGAAACCGAACGTAGAAAAGGACAGCATGTAAACACGGATCGCGCGGCCGAAGCGTATCGATGTGAACCACTACTAATCCAATTACAAAACTTCTTTATTTTTAATGACTTTTTTCTGGAACTTTCGCCAACTTATTTGTGACATTTTTCTTATTAAAATGACACCAAAAAAGATACAGTTTGGCCCATATTTACTGTCAATTTAATCACTAAATACAATTAAAATTATATCGTGATTAGTGTCATTTTAATCAGAAAAATGCCAGAAATAAGTTGGTGAAATTCCCATAAAAAAATAATGAATTGCGACTTTACTGTAGCAGACTGATTTGACAATGTTGTTAAATCGCGAGGTAGTTTACCTGTGACGTGCAATCTGGCTTTTGTAGTGGCCAATCCAATTTCGCTGGTGGCTTTGCAAACATAAGTGGCGTCGTCTTCTTCGCTCGCGTGTTTGATTGTAAGTATCGTTTTCTTGTCCTCCTCGTAGAGACGCACCTTCACGTTCTGCGTGTTCATCACCATCTTGTCGTTCTTGTACCATACCACATCTTAAAATTTATATCCACACAATTACTATCCTGATTCATTTTGAAAGACCCTATATAAATATCTTTAGTAGAGCACGTATTATAATAGGAGCCGGACAAAGTCTAAATAAAATCAAGCTTGTCATTTTTATAAGGGAACATGTACCAGTTACTTTTAAGGCTCGGTCGGTTTAGTGTTAATTACGTACAAAATACTAGTGACGTGACTTACTATCGCCTTATTTAAAATCATCAAGAGCTTCACGAATTATACAAATGTATAGATGTTATATTAATAACATAATTATTACATTATTAAATGATATTACAAGAAAATTCGTGTTTGCTATACCTGGAACAGGATTGCCGGAATAAGAGCACTCGAACGTCGCGCTTTCACCTTCCCTCGCGTAAATATCCGTAATTTCTTGAATGAATCGTGGTACAGCTTGCGTGGCTGGAAAAAACAATACACAGCAAACATTAAATTAAATATTTCTATTAATGAAGAAAACACGTAGATAAATCATTTACCTGATGTTTTGCTCGGCGATTATGCGACTCACGTGACTCCGATGTCAGTAATCTGATTAGTCAAGAAAAAAAAATACATATACACACGTACACAAACGAATTCATGCGAAAATAATAACATCTCTACAATATAATGAACCAACAACATGGAACAATTGATTTTATTGGGTCGTAAACTATGCAACTTTACTGTACTTCTTCTTTAACAAAAGAATTTGGTCGAAACATTTCGTTATCAGCTACGCTACACTGTCCAAACGAGATTCTCTGTTCTAACAAGTAATAAGGTATGTTTAAATGTTTATAATTACACCGCGAATCTCTGTGCAAAATAAAAATTCCATATACTAATTTCAAGCAACAGAAAGCACCTAGGAATTTGTTTGTTCTTTTACTAATTTTGATGAGTTGAGACTAATATTAATTATAATATGAACCGTAATATTAACTATCGATATTCTTAAATGTTTTTCTGAATTTTGATATGTCTAATTTATTTATATGTACTTATTTATAATTACGCAGACACGAAATTATAAACATTTCAACATGTATATATTTTGTTTTATGTTGAAGAGACAGTTCTGTAGCATTTACAGTTTGATACCTTAAAAATTTTCTCAAAAATTTATATTGGCAAGGATAAGCAGTTCGTTGATTCAAACGTAGGGTATACAAAATAAGAATCACAGATGAACCCTTTGTGCACTCGGAGCTATTTTAATTCAAAAATTAAACATTTCTTCCGACCTAGAATAATTCCGTTCTATATTTTTTCTTTTTATGGATATGAAATTGATATAGTACCTTACACAATAATTAAATGTTTAATAATCTAAACAATATTTTGAATAATAGTACAGCAATTTTTAGTGGCGACTCTGAGTGCTAAGGGTTAAGTGTTGTAACACAAAACTAGACAGTGTTACATGATGTCCATCATTTTCTACCATAAATGCAATTCGTAGATCACGTAATTCGTACTTTTTGACAAACTATAGCCATAAAAATAGGAACACAGTCTACAATGAAAAAAAAAAAACAAAAATAAAAAGAAGCGATTAAGCAGGTTAGTATCGAAACAACTCGCAAAATCTACCTGACATGGTGCCTCTCTCATCCTCGCTATGATGATCGCTACAAGATACCTCGGACGTTGACATATTTCCCGCCAATCCGAGATTCCCGCTACATTGACTCTCCAACAACAAAAACTCCTGCAATTCCTCTTGGCTATCCGCCGTATGCAATTGCTGAAACGCTTCTAAATCAACTTCTCTAGGCTCCAGCGGATACATTTTCGGGTCCATCATGAGATTCCCATTGCGACGCTCTTTGGACCACCTAGCTACCGGGATTCTAGATTTCGGATAAGTATGATACTTCCTCGTATGGTCATACTCTAGCGTTATCTCCATCTTTTCCGGAAAATTCTCCGCGGCTACCTTACTCTGTTCGCTACCGGTGGACGTCTCACTATTTTCTTTGATGGGCGACAGATAAAATCCAGCCTCAGGAACATTCAGAAAATCGGGATGCATTCGAACGTGACTCCTTTTCTCTGACCTCGGTGGTGGAAATTCGTTGAAGTCCAAAACGATCCTCTTTCGTTTCTCTGCCCCCAACGCCTCCATCATTGATTCACTTTCAGCAGTTACACTATCATCGAATTCTATCAATTGGCAGGCAATACTGTTGTTGCCAAACTCCTCTACAAATCTGCTCCCTCTAGTCACTCTGCTAGCTGCTACTTTCTCAGCTGCTGATAACTGCTTTGATCTTTCCATCCTCGTGGGCGAAGGCGAACTCGGCTTTCTAGTTGATATATTTCTATTATCCGAAAGCTTAGCGCACTTGGCTCTAACAGGCGACGGAGACCTGACCTTCATACCGATCTCCGTATCAGGATCACTCTTCATCATCTTAGCAGACGATTGGCAGGTGAATTTTTCTACTGGACTCTTCGGCGTTCGCAGCTTCGATTTTTGTGCGTTCAATTTTGCCGATCCACTCGCGTGCACCTCTCGTTTCATATTCACCGATCCAGTAGCCGAAACTAGCTTCGTTTCTGAACTCCTCTTCATCCCAGATTTCTCCATAGTCTCAAAAATTTTCTTCCTCGTTACTATATTCACGTCAGATCTTCTTCCATCGATCGCCAATTTATCCTCGCTCAATTCGTATTCAACGTGTTCAGCTCGTTGCTCGCTAGATTTGCTCATCTCCCAAGAATACTCCTCAACGTCGACTTCCTGTTCGACTCCCATCGAGTCCGAGTATCTTCTGGTTAAGAAGAACCCCTTCGAAGACGTTTCTTCGTCTTCCTCGAAGCATCTCTTACCTTCGTCGTCGATGTTCATCAACGTCCTCGTCGACGAGAACTCGCTAATCATCGTCGAACTGTTTCGCTGCGAACTCTCGTCGCGGATCGCACGATCGTCCAGACTGTCGGTCGAGAAACTGCATTCTGGTTCACTCAGCATGCAATCCAGTCCCTCGGACTGGCTCTTACCTCTGAGAGCTTCCTGCATCTCCTCCATCTCGGCTACCCATGCCGGTTTCCTGTACTCCTTCGTTCCGAGGATTCCTGGTTCGAGAACACGACAGAACGATTAGACAATCGCGCGGACCTTCGACCCTTCAGCTCCATCTTGAAGGCTATCTCGCGGGCGTATACTCAAGCGTTTATGTCGGATTAGAGCGATTGTTCGTCTTTGGCCTATGAATGATTCCGCGAAACCTTCAAAACCTGACCGAGGTAACTTCTGTCAGCGTAATCTTTAACGAAATACTCATTTGACAAGGCGGTTTAACTTTGAATGGTGAAAACACTTTCAAATCTATTTACTGTAGTGTTTCAAAATTATACAGGATGTCCCAAAATTCCTTCAACAGCCAGAAATGGGAGGTTCCTGACGTCATTTGGAGCGACATTTTCCTTAGCAAAAATGTTTAGTTGAAACGTATAGAAAATTGTTGTTTCGCGTGATTATTCAGAGGCAAAGTAGATGGAGCTGAAAGAGCCCGACGAGTTAGCAGAACGCCGGAGAAAAGAATATAAAAAAAGTGTAGGTGAAGGATGTGAGTGTTCAGTGTGAGTCTGATATGATCGTCAACGGGAGGTGCGGGATATATAATATTAGGAGATTCATCGATGATGATTTCCAATCGAAGAGCGCAGCTGAAAAGAACTCGTATCAAGCAAATTAGCGAAGCATCCACCACATTTTTTAGAAAATTGATCTACGGCTAATCGGAGGGCATAGTTACCTTCTACCGACAGGTATGCTGTCGTGGTCGATGCGCCGAGCGGGTTGTGCGCTTCGAACACAATCTCGCCCGTGTCGTCTGGATACGTTTCGGCGATCGTTAACACCGATGTGCCGTCTTCGAATTCTTCGATCTGGAATTCTTGAGACGATACGATTTCTGCACCCTGCTTGTACCATTTTCCTTCTGGCTTCGGCTTTCCTTTGACCTTCACTTCCAGTCTGCAACGAACACCGAACACTTTAGTCAGAGGTACACATTTTTCCTATGAAAACATCAGCCTTGCGTGAATTTTCCTTCTTGATTTGGTCTTGATTTGGTACAGGTATGCACTCCAAATTCGCCCTTTTGCAAACCAATTTCAACCTTTCATAAATAAAGTATTTTTAAGTAAGTTTTTGTGAAAAAAATGAAAATAAATGTAAATGAATTGTTAAGAAATTCAAAATCATATTTTATTGCAACGATGCACGTCAAATATTTATTTAAAAGTAATTACCAATTCATTAACGTTGTAGTGTATGAAAACTCTGTGTAGACATGTGTCCATAATTATGAAAGTGGTCCGAGTGAAAATTAAAAAAAGATCAGTTCATCGCAGTTATTTCACATCACATTATTTTAAACTAAATTATTCGATAATAATTCGATGATAATTTTTACGATATTCTCAAAAATGAACGGTTAGATAGTGCTTGTTATTTCAACATCAAAATTTCAACATTTAAATATCTCGAAACAAGAAATATATACTTAACTTAGACCACTTTCATAATTATGAATTTGAAAAATGAAAACACTTATGGAAGTGTATTGAGTATCGAATCTTATGTCTCCCTCGCAGTAATGACGTTCACGTGTGTCTACATATATAAATATATCATTTAATAAATCTAAATAAATAAATAACTAATTTTAAGTATTCTTAATGGGTGAAACTGAGTTGCAATAGGGTGAAATTGATTTATAAAAAGGTGAAACTGATTTGCATAAGGTTCAATTTGACTTGTACAAAGGTGGATTTGGCGTGCAAAACCTGTACGAATTTGGCATCAAACTTTGCAAGCAAATACCGACCCATCTGTTTCCGCATTAGGCTTGGTATTTGGCGACAAAGTTTGATACCAAAATTCCATGCTAAATGAAGGCCAAATCCAGATCAAATTGGTCCCACTAAGAACGAACCTAACCGGTAATATTAATATTCTTCGTTGCAGTTATAGAAAATTCAACATATTCGTACCTGGTTAGCTCTCCATCTTTGGTAGGAACTAACTGAGGAAGTTTCTTAATTATCTCCGGCGCGGATTCTTCATCCGTATCGAACAGGGGAGTTTCCTGAGAACAATTTGCATATAAGTACAGTTAATAACAATTCAGCTATCAAATTCAATCTTCTAGAAAAGGTAGATATATCTATAATATATCAGAAGAGAAAGAGAAATAGAGGAAAAGAAGTGATTGTTCACAACTAACTTTTGTTTCGAATGGCTGAAAATTATAATCTATCTGAGTAATCTATAAAGTTTGTAATAATCGGCAATGTTATACAATTATATACTTTTTCTTTAAGTTCGAATGATTTATGTAAACGGACCTTGGGAGATAAGAGATCTTCTTCTGAACCACTTTGCCCTGTAGTAAGTGACGTCGCAACGATCGAGGATGCAATTTCCGAGTCTGGTACGTACTCGTATGCTGAAAATTTAAGAATCATATTTGTGGAAATGATAGCAAAGAAACAATTCTTAGCTGAAAGTAATACATCTTCATTTCAAGTTTACAGAAGATTCGCAAAGTATTTGAACATTTTTCGAATTCTCGAGAAATTGTCAATACTTTAACTGCAATAATTTCGTTACAACAAATCGTACAATCATAAATTTAGGCTCATTTTAAAGCTCGAAGTCTCTACTTTCTATCGTTCATTTTTATCTAAAATATTTGTGCACGATACAGCAGGTGGAAAACTGAGAACACGTTTTTGGTTGAAAAAGTTACACATTCAATCAACTGTAAAAGCATCGAAAACATTTTTTTTAATGAATCTATTACAGATTTCAAGATTCAATCTTCTGCTTTACAACGACTGCTTAATCTACGACTTTTTTTAATGTACATCTTTCTTTGAAAGCTTAATAAATTGACTAGAAAAGTCGTAGATCAAGATTAAACTTCATTCTTTAAATCTACGGTTGTTTCGGCCAGGAGAAAAATGTTTGAATGATTTTACAAACGTTTCAATTTGTAACATCTTGCATAAAAAAAGTATTTTGAGTTCCCTTTTTGGATATCCTGCCAATTTTTATTTACTGTATACGGTCTTGCGAATAATGAACTACTTGTTACGTTTTATCTATTTATTTCAAAGCAGAATTTTGTAAAATCTGGGGACGTATGCAGTGTTTATGCAGCTATTGTTTTCTGCAATCGAGGCACGGTGAATCATAGTAATATTTGGGCAATTTTAAAAGGACGATAACTTTCTTAATAGTGGACCATATGACTTGGATTCTTTTGAGAAGTAACAACAATCAGACTACTACATGACGTGAAAGAGAAATTTTGGAAGTTTGCAATTTGTCGGAATTACAGAGAAAATACTAAAAGTTGTTGTTCACAACTTTTTTTATGTGAGCCTATATTGAAATTTTATGATATACATTTTGTAGGTCTGAGTCAATCATACATATTCTGAAAATGTCGTCGAAATTTATGAAATGTTTGAGGAAAATTGGGTTCTTCATTTCTCGTTTCCTACATCATGTGAAAATATCTCGGAGTAAAATGAACACTGCTTTGCAAAAAGAATGAAGCTTTAAAATGAATCCAAGCTTATGGTTTTATTTATTTTTACAAAATTACAACATGTTAAATGTCGGCAATTTCTCCAGAACCAGAAATATGTTCAAATAATTTTTGGATCTACTACATAAGCAGATTTGTTTTCAATAAAATTTTTATTAAATTGACGTCTTCAAGTTGCATTATTCAATTAAATCAATGTACAACCAAAATTCTTGTAAAATTCGTGTTGAATAAAATTTCTATTAATTCAATTCTCGTGTTTGGTGTCATTGTAGTCAGAAAAATGTCAGAAATATGTTGGCGGAAGTCCCATAAAACAATTACTAAAAATAAAGAAGTTTTGTAATTGGATTAGTAGTGGTTCACACCGATACGCATTTTCTACGTTCGGCATCGTCGTCTGTACTCTCGGCGCGGTAGACGCAGTCATAAAAAAAAATAATGTCTCTACAAAATATCGCGACTTTACTGTATAACATTTTTATTTTGCATGAAGATCCGCAATTTGGTTATAAGATCGCATGACGAAACTGAGATGAGTTTGCATGTCAAGGTGTTAGCATGCTTGAGAAACTTGGGCAATTACCTTCGACGACAAGCGACGACGTGCAAACAGCTTCGCCAACAGGATTCACGGCGCGACAAGTGTATTCACCGGCGTCTTCAGGGAATACCTCGGTAATGGCCAGACTACAGACACCCTCGGTATCTTGTAAAATGGTAATCTCCTTGCCCTCTTTGATCGGCTTGTTGTCGTGGTACCATTCGACTCTTGGCGTGGGCTTGCCTTGCACGACGCACGTTAGATTCGCGCTTTCACCGTCCATGACCCTGACCGGTGATAATCTTTTGATGAATGTCGGCGAAACCAGCTCCACCGTCTCTTCCCACGGAGTTTCCAATAGATTTATGGTGGCCGTACAGGTGACCGACCCGCCAACGTTCTCCGCGCGACAGGTATAAGTGCCGGCGTACTCCGTTTTTATCTCGTTTATCATCAGGACGGAGCGGTTCTCTTGTGTTACGATCCTCACTTGAGATGTCGACTGCGAACACAATTATAGATCGAGTAGAAAAATCCTCATTTTGAATTTTACTTAGTGAGCATTTCTAGTTTCTTCGAGCCTTACGCATACAGGCATGTAAAAGGTTTTACTCGTGATTTAAGTACTCGAACTGTTATACTATCACATATTGACATATCGCATCATTTCCCATAAAGGTCACACAAAATCAGAACAATTTATTTAGCAACGAAAGGATAGAAAGATAAAATTCGCGATAACAATTACGAGTACAATCGTTCCACATCTTATTGATTTACTGAGTAGACCGTAATAAAAATTAATTTTCAAGTAGAATTAAAAAACTGCATCACCCATGTACAGGAAGTCTCAGGATGGGTGGTACAAACGGGGGGGGGGCCTGAGGTGATTCTATTTGCAGAAATAAGTGAAAAGAAAGAAGTAATATTTTCCCGGTTAGTGCTTCGTATTCGAAAAAATCGAGTTTGTAAATTCGGCAGTCACGTCTTTGCTAGTATTCGCGAGAAGTAGAATTGGTTAGCCATGATCAGACGCGTCAGACGATTTCTCTTCAACGTAACCACACGTAACCACCGAGTTTACAAACTCGATCTTCTCGGAAACGAAGCGTGTACCGGAAAAGATGTTATCAATAGACTGTGGATGTTTATGCATTTATGAAGAAATTGGTTGGATGAAATATAAAACAGTAACAGATTAGAAGAATTTAAGAATATCGTAATGTTGTTTTCAATGTAACAAAGTCCTTATAAGGGATGAAATAAATTTTCATTTTATTCTTGAATCCCACAATCAATGCAGAACATTTTCATTTTGCTGTTTACGTATGTTTGCAAATAGAATCACTCTATACCCGTTGGTACCAACCATTCTGAAACTCCCTGTATAACTGGTGCAATAGACAACGTATTGAATGCACGGAAATGACTGCATTAAGAATCATCGACCTAGAAACGTAGAAACTGTAAAAACGATGCTTCACGAACCAATTCGCATAAAGAATATTAAACACACGTTGCTTCACGAACCGATTCGAACGAAGAGTATTAAAAACACGATGCTTCACGAACGAATTCGTATAAACAATATTAAAAATTCGTTGCTGTTGCTTCTCTTATCTAACAATGAGAGGTTACACCTGTGGGGTCACACCTGAGGATTTTAATGAAACTTTTTGTGATGATTCTAGAAATAAAATACGCAGGCACGCGTGTCCGAGCTTTTTTGCCAATGCTCATTGTATACGAAGAATAACATAATTTTTGAAATACTCTGTATATAACTACTAAACGTAAAAACGAATAGATTTAGAAATAAATGTATTAAAATGAGAAAAGAAATGAAAAAAAATTAACAATAATATCTTGGGTGAGATTTAAACTCCAGAATCTTAGCGCTGCTCTCATGTCGGATTAAGGCTAGGCTTTGTATCAGGGCCGCTTGTGTGCTAAGTTAGCGCACCCTTTTTAAACAAACACAATGGATGACGTTTTTTTTTTAGCAAAAATATCTGTGTCCCCTGGCATCGACAACCGCACGCGGCGACCCTGTTTTTTATGGCGCGGGACCCGTAGCATTTGCTACTTCTGCTACAGGGCTTAATCCGGCACTGGCTGCTCTAAGACACTGCGTGTATATGTAGTTTTTAAAATTTAGTTATTTATTATATACAGAGAAATTCAAAAATTATATGTTAAATGAGCACGGACAAGTGTCTGCTTCTGTCTCTAGAATGACCACAGAAAGTTTAATTAAAATCGGCGTCCCCAAGCACAGATGTGAGCTCTCCTTGTAAGATACTAAAAGTTCATTCGTGCCATGACGAGTATCATAGAAGAATCGTATTCATATTATTAAAAATATTACGTTCGAAAAGGAAAGATATACGAAATATTTAATACGCAGAATCGCAGATGTGCAGTATTCGTGACATCAACAGTCAGATAAGAGGATATTAGAGAATCTATTATATAAAACGTAGAATCCGAATGAAACAGCACAATTTAAAGTAAAGATAAAGTTGAAATACCTCCAATGGGCGAGTTTCGTGGAACCATTGGAACGACGCAGTCGGATAGGACTCAACCTTAGCCTCCATGATGACCACCTCTCCTTCAGCAACGATTTGCGGTTGTATAGGCTCGACGAATCTCGGAGCTTTCACTTCATCAGTCTTATCCTGTCGTTCTTTCACCGTGACAGAGCCGGAGCTTCTCGCCTCGCCGACAGGATTCTGTACCCTAACTTCGTACTTGCCGCCATCTTTCTTCTCCACCTCAGGAATGAACAGTTCAGCCGTGTTCTCGTAGATGTTAATCACACGTTTGTCAGACGGAACGATTTCCGTTCCGTTTCTGAACCATTTCACTTCAGGAGTCGGTTTGCTCTCGAAGTCAGCTGACAGCGTCAGAGGCTGCCCTCGCTCGGCTACCAAAGCTGGCAGAGGTCGCGTGATCTTTGGTGCCCTCATAACTTCCGGTTTGCTGACCCGAACCACGCTGCTGATCACCAAATTCGCTCTGCATTCGGCGCGGCCGAATTTATTCACTGCCCGCACGCGATAAATCGTTTCGTCCTCTGGCGTGGGCTCCAGTATCTCCAATTTAGCTTCTCCAGTTTCAGGGTTGAAACTGATCTCTCTGCCTCTCTTCGGCTTCAGCTCTTGCTCCCCGCGGTACCATTTTACTTCCGGCATCGGAGTTCCGGTGACAAGGCACTCGAGCAGTGCTGGTTTGTGCTCCTCGACCATCAATGGTTTTATGGGTATCGCAAAATGTGGTGCCACGCCTTCTTCTTCTTTTTCTGACGATAGAGTTTCGTATTAATGTCATGGCAGTTACGAATTTGTCTGAACACCGGCACACTACATGCAGTAAACGTTTTCTTCGCCCACAGCGAATCAGAAAGGTATTGGCACATCGTTATTTAAGTGTAACATGACGATTTTGATCAAATCATTTATGAAATTTTTTGTAGATAGTTTGTTGAAGAATATTTAACATGTATTTTATTTTGTCTGCAATGATCCGTATGGAGAGGTTAAAAACGGCCCTTAAATTCAAACCCATAATTATATATTGTGTTCACGAAAAATCAGACAGTATTCGCCATAAAAATCTATGTACTATCTGTAAAACAAGTTTAAATATTTATGTTCGCACGAGGAAGAAACATAATATATTTAATAATTATTATTAAATGGCAAAAACCAAGAAATTCGGGGAATTAATAAATTAGTTTTTTGAAATTGTCTTAATTCCCTCTTCGAAAGTATAAAGTCTTTTAATATTTTCACTGTTTTAAATGGCACTTGCCCATTTTTGCGGAGTCTACTGATGACAAAACAAAAATAAACTGTAACGTCGTACCGACGTGTTGCATTGGCTCTTCCCGAACGAGCAAATTCTCGCCGTATATACATATACGTAATTGTATACACGGCTCCTTCATAACGGCCAAACCGAAATAGCGTCTATACAGCGATGTAAATATATATATATATATACTTATCCCCGCGACCGCGACATAGGGAATCGGAAAAGACGCGATAGACACCGGTACAAGCGAACGCCAGCATGGTAACCGCGAGTACAGGTGTACGTTATGTCAACCATCTCCTTGCTCGAACAACAAGAAGTGTACGTTGGCAATAACATATTTGTCCGTACCCCGTACAATCGAGACAAAGGACTTCACGGCTCACCGAATTCCTATGGTCCGCGCTCTCATTATAAATAAGGCGAAATCGCGCGAATCCCCCTCTTCCAGTTTCGGAATTCTTCAGTACAGTACGGTCGCTCTTCCAGTTCAGTATTCTTTCATTTCGGCTCTATTTCCATTTTCGGATCGTCTACGAAGTGCAGGTCGTATTGCTCCTTACCTTTTCGATTATATCATTCTTACGTTTTCACACATATTATTGTATTAAATATCATATTCTTGTTCGAGCTCGCTTGTTACTTTCTTACGTTTTCACATATACTACTGTATTATATACATTTTGTTCGAGCTTGCTCGTATCTTCTTACATTGCACATATATTTCGTTGTTATATATATTTTGTTCGAGCTCGTTCGTATTTTCTTGCGTTTCACGTATATTTCATTGTTATATATATTTTGTTCGAGCTTGCTCGTATTTTCTTACGTTTCACATATATTTCGTTGTTATATATATTTTGTTCGAGCTCGTTCGTATTTTCTTGCGTTTCACGTATATTTCATTGTTATATATATTTTGTTCGAGCTTGCTCGTATTTTCTTACGTTCCACATATATTTTATTGTTATATATATTTTGTTCGAGCTTGCTCGTATTTTCTTGCGTTTCATATACATTATTTTGTCATATATATATTTGTTCCTTGTACTGGCTTGCCAGCTTGTCGTTCGTCCCATATATTCTGGCAATTACACTTTCTTGTCTAACTCTATTTTTCTCTACATTCATTTAGCATTTTTACCCCATTCCTCGATATTATTCATGCCACGTCGCGCCGGTAAGAGCTACCAGATCGGCAAGTTGGTGCGACAGCTCCGCGCCAAAGGCGAAGGCACAGCCTATAATCCATTTCTGGGCATTGCAAAACGGCCCAGGATCATCCGCGACGTCCTCTTTCTCGGTCCGGTAAAATTAGTGGACCGTCGGAAGATCGCAATACCTCCGCGACGCGGAGAAGGGACCGCTGACCGCGTCGAAACACCTCCGCGCCGCGAAGGAACGACCGCCGGACGGCCAGATTCAGCGTCTCCTCCCCCGTGGAGGTTGATACCGATCCGATTCCTTCCGAGTCTTCCTCCATTAGAGGAAATTAGTATTGAGGACCCGCGTTACGACCGCTACGTTGTACGCAGACTTCTCACCCTAAGGTGGTATTATTAAAAGTGCAGTTCGAAGTGATCGGTTAAAGTGATCGTGTGAGTGTGTGTGTGGTGCGTCTTCGGGCTGTTCGATTTCGATCGGTTCGCCGATCAATTCCTCATCTCCCTCATATTTCCTATAATCGTTCTCTCCAACTCTGAATCAGTGTTTCGATCGTGTACGTCTGAGCCCAGAGGGTGCTCGGTACCGAAAGAACATCAACTCCTTTCGGTCAAACTCCCAGTCTCAATCGAACAACCCACGCGTTCGGACGAGCCGCCTACGCACCCACATAGTGTCACTCCGATCGCTGGGAGCTGCCACCGATTCCGCGCCGTGCGTTACTCTTTCGCGACGTTCAGGACGGACGACGTCCGTCTCGGTCCATATTCGTTCCCTCCCCCCCCTTTTTCCTTTAACGACAAACACTGGTATCGGGTCCCCGATCAGACGTGGACGTACGCGCCACGTGGATCAAAGATCGTCCTAATAAAATTACTCGGTTACGTTCCCGCCCCGGTTCATTCCGTCGGACCGTTTCCGACCTGGGACGTAACAAAACAATAAAACAGTAAAAAGATTATTTATAAGATTGTTAAAAAGATTAATTAAAGCAATAAAAACGGAATGTTCTTTCAATCCGTATAACAAAACGACAACTCTTTAATATATGTATACTACGATAAATCTTCAAACCGTTTCAACCATCTACAAGATTCGTTCCATGTTTCACTAATTATTTCTTAAATAAGCAGAAGTGCCTGTTGAAAACAATTGTACAAATAACATGAACACACACAATTCAACCAGCCAAAAGAACGAAGCCTGTGACTAGAAACCGAAATTCGAAAATTAATTACAAATCATTCTTGTATTCATTAGTCAATCCTAAAATAATATATTAGTCTTTCATAAATTATGAAACTGGTGTTATGGTTTTGGCCGGTAATACATTCAGCGTAAAACAAAACTGAAGCGTCTCTAAAATTGTTGAAATATGCTATCCAACGCACATTTTGTGTTTCAACGTTAAGTAGGCGATTTCAATGGATTCTCCTAAGTGCAATACGTTTTCAGAGAAAACCGTTTCTTCACGTAATCGTGAGTAGCTAACAAATTTAATCTTGGAGAAGAATCAAATTTTAATATAGTTTAATATGTGTTTATACCATTATAAACATCCAAAAATTCGTTAGGTATATTTATATATAATTGTTCATTTCGTTAAATATACTTAATTATTCATAATGTAATAAAAGTATGTAATCTTTTTACTTAGATTATTTTTAGAAAAGTAAACGTTTTATGACCTGTTTAGTTTAAACTAAATCATTTGACTGACTCTTTAAGATTAAAGAATTGAAAGGTAATTCAGAAAAAAAATGGCTTTCAGATTCGCATTTACTGTACGATAGTCTACAAGTATCCGCCAATTAAATGTCGAAACAGCAAAAAATCGTTGCTGTACAGCGCTAAGGAACTCAGAACAATCACACGCACATCATGATGAACAGTTTGAATACCGAATATCACGAGATTCACGGTGGACGTCGCTACCCCTGCAGGATTCGACGCTCTGCAAGAATACATGCCGGCGTCCTCCTCCTTCACTTTCGTAATCTCCAAAGCGGCGGTTGTTTCGAAAATGGTCATGATATACTTCTCACTGGCGTGAAGCTCCTGCTCGTTTCTGTACCAGGAGATTTCTGGGAACGGATTGCCAAATACCGTGCAAGTGAACCTTGCGGTAGACTCCGGCTCAGCAATAACCGGCTGAAGTTTCTGGATGAATCTCGGTGCGATCTTTTTGTCTTTATCCGTGATGGATATCTCGACCTGGGTACGCTGTTTGCGTTTTCTTCTGCGATCTTCAACTTGTACTTCTTCCTCTACCCTTTGTTCGACCTCGACCACTTGTTGCGCGACATCTTCGACTTTGACAACCTTCTTGGTCACCTGAGTCTTTTCAGCAGTGACCACAGTCTCTTCTACTTTCTCTACCGGCGCAGGTAACTCTTCAGGTTTCTTCGGCCTCCTCCTGCTTATCTCGATAACTGATTCTACTTTTTTCTACTGTCTCCTCAGGTACTTCTTCTACCTTGACAGGTTTTAGTTCTGGTGCCTCTTCCTCTTTAGGTTTCTCTTCAGGCTTCTCTTTCTTGACAGGTTTCAGGACCACTTCTTCAGGTTTTTCGATCTCTTCCGGCTTCTTCGGCTTTTGTTTCCTTCGCCAAGAGATCTCGGACGTTTCCGTTACCTCTTCAACGACTTTCTCTTCTTCCTTGACCTCCTCCTTTACTTCTTCCACTTCAATCTTCTCAGGTTCTTTCGGCCTTCGCCAAGGCAGTGCCTTGACCTCTTCTGGCTTCTTTTCAATAATTTCTTCAGTCTTCCTTTGAACGACTTCTTCAGACCTCTGTTCCACGACTGTTACCTCTTCCTGAACTTCAGTGACAACTTTCTCTTGATCGATTGGCACGACGGTAACTTCCTCGCGGAAGTCGACGACCTTCTTCACCTTCTTGCCACGACGCCATGGGAGTTTCGGTGCTTCTTCCCCCTCAGGCTTTTCTTCAATTTCCACAGGTACAATTGGCTTTGGTACTATCTCCTCTTTCCTCAATTCTTCTGGCTTCTCTGATTTTGGAATCGGTTTTAGTTTCACTGCTTCAGGTTGCTCTTCTTCCTTAGGTAGTTGCTTTACTGGTTTCAAAGTTACTTCTTCTGGTTTCTCTTCCTCCGGTTTTGGTAAACGTTTCACAGGTTTCAATTT